>JAZHYW010001960.1:0-46513 GCA_037355805.1 Ixodes ricinus | reverse complement strand
GCACGTATTGGTCCAGGGCCGGTTGGCTCACCTTGCGGCCGCGGCTGCGGCTGCGGCCAAGAGGGATTTTTATGTCACGTGACCATCTTCATGGGGACAACAAAGTACCTAACGTCCCGGCCTAATGGCGGAGAAATCCGTATCGCTTCAAGCACAAAAGCCTAATTTGGCTCGCAGAAACTGTCTGCAGGGACTTTCAACTGGAGTCCAATTGACCGCCCCTTGATACTGGAGAAGTGGCAGGTAAAGTTACGGCCAGGGAGGGTAAATAGGAGGCAAAATAAAGAAAAAACCACGCGAGATAAAAGCGGTGGCAGTATATTTATATACCTACACCAGCGCCGGCGGCTCGCGCCTCCTGTTGTGGTCGAGAGGTTAGAGTACCGGCACTTGACGTCCCGGCGTGAAAGTCCCGGGTTCAAATCGCGCCAGAAACTCTCTTTTTTTCTGCTTGTATTTGACTGTATTCTCACTAAGAATGTACACAAGGCCGTATGGGCTTTATAAAATTATTGGGCGGGTAGTTCTGACTCACCAGTTCGTTGTTCATGACCTCGGAAGAGCGCATACATGTCTCTGGCTTTCTTTACCAACTTCCGCCATGCCTCCTGCGGCTGCCGTGCACTCCGCGGAAAGCTTATGTCGTTGACAATATCTTCCCATGCCTGTCTCTTCGTTTGCCAGGTAACTGTGCTGCTGAATTTCTCTAGAATTTGTTGTTTTCGTTCTCCAATTGCTCTAATTAATTCCGTTTGTTGATCCAAAGTCATTTTAGGTGTTTGCGTTCGAGAGATGGTTTGCGATGTCGACGCCTGACTCATTTTTGCATTCGGTTGTGATCGTCTGCTATCCATACTAAAATTCAACACGTAATGTGTTAATATTACAAAACGATTGCCACAGCGAGATGTAAAGAGTAAAAATATAACTTTGATCACATTCCATGCAAGTAAAAGTACATCTTCTATTTCGGTTTTACGACTTTCTCAGACGTTTGACTTGTTGCCTTGCCTGTAGGATTTCGCTCAATCAATGCATCCACGGCTGCTATTTTTTTTGTGTGTGTTTAATTCGTAGGATCTTTTTTTTTAGTTGACACGACTGCAGTGTGTATTAGTACTAAATAGGCGCCTCCTGTTATTGAAAAGAGTCGTAGCAAGAGCGTTGTATATTTAAAAACACATAAAATAGTAGTTGTTGGGAAAGGATGCTTGTTTCGGCCCCGTTTGTGTGAAAGTCATAACGATGCTGTAATCTTGGTGTCCTTTTAATGAACATTATGAAACGTTCGTATTTGCGCGTTAACTTGGCTTGATCTTGGTTTCCTTTTAAGGAACATTATGAAACGATTGTAGAAGCGCGTTAACTTGGCTTACCGTAACCTTTTTTTTCCGGTTTGTCAGCCGAACAAGTGGGGCAAACAGTAAAAATCGTGTAAGGCGCAGTAGTCCTAGTGGATGATTAGTAAAAAACGATCACACTTAAAAAACAAAACACACTCGCAGAATAAAAAAAAAAAGTTTCCGCCGAGACTTGAACCCGGAACTTTCACGCCGCGACGGCAAGTCCCGGCACTGAAACCGCTCGACTGCTGCAGACGCTGCTCGGACCGGCACTGGCACAGATATATAAATACAGAACCACAGCTTTCGTTTTGCGTGAGTTTTTCTTTATTTTGGCTTATATTTACCTTCCCTGGCCGTAACTTTACCTGCCGCTCCTAAAGTATGATGGGGCGGTTAATTGGACTTCCGTTGAAAGCCTCTGCAGTCAGTTTCTGCGAGCGAAATTAGACTTTTGTACTCGAAGCGGCACGGACTTCTCTGCCATTAGGGCAGGGACGCTAGGTACTTCCTTGTCCCCATGGAGCTGGTCACGTGACATAAAAATCCCTCTTGGCCGCAGCCGCAGCCGCGGCCGCAAGGTGAGCAAACCGGCCCAGGTCGAGTCGCGCAAAGGCTGATGGCGCCATCTCGCAGGGCCATCTCGCAGTAGCAATATAAAGCAACTTTCATGTTTTTACTCGTCGCTAAAGGGTGGCACTGTTATCGTATTTAGTTTGGCCCCTGCGGACGCCGGTGGTCGAGGTTTCGAGAGTTGAGTTTCCGAACTGAGTGTTTTAGTATTGTTGGGGTGAACGGAGAATAGCAACTAATTCTAATGAAACGAAAACATACACACGATGCTGCTGCTCGCGCGGGCACATGTCCCTTCGTGGTCTGGAGCTCTTCTTTCACTCCAGACGGAACTATACTTTGTTTCACCTTATGTTGTACCACAGCGAAGGCTAGAAGCACGAGCTCGTAGTGTTGGCAGCTGCTCTTAAGTCACGATAGCTTGTGCCGCCTAAAGTCACTGGATCCTGGGAAAGTAGCGCCTATTGCCTTCCCAACCTGCTAGCCGGACACAAACGGATACTAACATACAGACGACCCAAACCTCGCAAGGCGATTGGCTAATCGGTCTATGTTGCCATGGGAATCGCCATCTTGGTCCATTTAAATCTTCGAGGCTTCCATGGGGTCGTTCTAAACCAGTCGCGCCAAGATCACCATGGAGCGCCATCGTACTGGAAGCGTTCTTCGCCAATATAAAAGTCCTTGGCACTTTGTATGCGATCAACTTATTAATCATGGCCATCTCCACGGATCTCTTACAATTATATTGTTGTTCTAGCGTATTTCAAGACAGTAAACTTATTTTTCAGTGCCTCCAAGCACCGACACAGCATCTGGTGGTGGTACGAAGGTGAACGCTTGTTTCGCCGGTGTGTGGTTAGCAAAATCTTGGTATACAAAAAACGACTCCATAAAGCTACCCGTCACCAGCGAATCTAGATCGGCTCACAAAGAACGGGGGGGGGGGGGCCAAGAAAAAAATTGCTAATTTCACGGACCAAGATGGCGACCACACGGGGAGCTTGGCGTT
Organism: Ixodes ricinus; assembly: GCA_037355805.1. Classification (NCBI taxonomy): domain Eukaryota; kingdom Metazoa; phylum Arthropoda; class Arachnida; order Ixodida; family Ixodidae; genus Ixodes; species Ixodes ricinus. The sequence continues at coordinate 43,585 of JAZHYW010001960.1, read as the reverse complement.
ACTTTCCCAGGATCCAGTGACTTTAGTGCCGCCGAGATGTGCCCGAGAGCAAGGAGCTCGCTCTTGTAGCCTTTCCTGCGGTACATCATAAGGTGAAACAGAGTATAGCCGTGCTACCCTATATCCAAAAAGCTCATCTCGCGGTTCGTCAAAGTCTCTCTCGGCTGGCTCACGCACGAGGTCCTCTTTTGTGTGGCGTAGTATGTCTCTATTATTTCCCGTGGAAGTTGGTCCTTGTGTCGGAACATCACTGTCGAGTTGGAGAAAAGGAAATTGCATCCGCAATCTCGGCAGTGCATCGCGAGTTTTGAGTAAGCGGTTTCTTTTAAAGAGCTGTGGTGTTCTCGTAGTCGTAAATTCAGGCAACTCCCAGTCTGCCCTGTACATGAGCTCTCGCTCACGTACAGGGCAGACTTTTTGCGTGCTGAAGACATGACAGAATCAAGACATCCCGATTCCTTGATCGTCTGAATCTGGGACATGGAGCTGGAACTCAATTTGTGGATGGAGATGCATGTTTTATGCTGACCTCAAAGAGGAAACACCAACGCCTTGTTTGACGAGTTTGGAGTGGGCTGTTTGAAAGTTGAGTAGACCATTCGATGTTTTGGGATTCTACGACCAGCAAACATGACCGTCCTCCACCTCGACGAGGAGATCCAAGAACTGAATAAGGTTTGTTTTAGGGGTCTCATAGGTAAAACGAAGCCTTAGACCTTTCTGCATAAGAACCTTCGGCATATCATCAAGCGTTTGCTATTGGCCCTGTCAATAAATACCATATAATAGTCCACGTACCCTGTGGCCACGCGCAACTAAGAGATCTCTAGTAAAAAAAGAGAAGGTCGAGGTGCGATATGATTAGAATGAAAGCCCAGTTAGATTTCGGACACCTGGTCGGACGTCTCTATAGATTTGGTGACCCGGACGTGATAAAAACGGGCAATCTGCGTAGTGATTCTTCGCAGATAGAAGTGCGCCTCCACTTGAATAAACCAAACCTGTTTTTTTGTTTTGTTTTTGTGTTTGACAGAATGGTGGCTCCGGTCACTGTAGTCCTGGTTGCTTTGTCAATGTCAACGTGTGGTGGAAGGATGGGTGGACCGGTGTTGCCAGGTTGGAGGGCGGTCGTGCCGCTAGTGCCCGGTTGTCCGTCATCGGTCATGATAGAGTAGTTTTTTTATCACGTCCGGGTCACCAAATCTATAGAGACGTCCGACCAGGTCGATGTCCGAAATCTAACTGGATTCCCGCCAAACGGCATGCGCACGTCACTCGCAGCACCTTAGTCAGAGCAAGTACAGGAGGCGCTGGTCAGAGTTGTCGTTTCTTTCTCAGAATACAAGCCTATCAGTCTTGATTCCTGAGGGGGGGGGGATCTTTTGGCCACGTGCCACTGAGAGATCTCTAGTAAAAGAAGAGAAGGTCGAAGCGCGAGATGATTAGAATAAAAGCCCAGGTAGGTTTCGGACATCGACCTGGTCGGACGTCTCTATATACCTAAACACATTTCAGGTGTTCTTTTTCAAACAGTATTCAAGATCCCGGTCGATCCTGTCTAGGAAAATGTTGCTGAGCACATGGGCTACCCTCGGCACTATACTTACTCCGGAGTCGGCCGGACCTCTATGCGTACACCTTGTCATGCCGTCGGATGTGTGTGGATTTCATATACGCGGACAAGAGTTCGAGGGAGTCTTCTACTGTGATCCCGCATCGCGTCCTGATGTTTCTTCCGTCGTTGTGTTCCATTATAAATTCCTTAACACTAATCGGGAAGTGTTCGTGGAGTATAGAATAAAACAATTCTTAAGCATCAATGCTGAATGCGCTACACCTGGTTGGGCGACTGACCTTCAGAAAGTCAATAGCTGCCTTGGAGTTGGGAACGCACATTAGGTCGACAATATGTGGGGAGTCGAGGTGTTTCTTCAACTATCCCGAAATTGAATACAACCATGTTTCCCGCTCAGAGACTGTGATGCGAAAAGGGACTCTTTTTTTATGGGTTTTTTCCTCGAAAAATACCTCTAACTTAAGATTTCTTCCCTTCTTGGCTCCTTCAGAGACATGGTCCAGGTTAGGTTGGTGGAGAAACTTGATGGTTAGGGCTTTCTCCTTTGCTGGACAATCGGAGACCGATTTAAAGTTATTAAGTAAGAACGTGCCTGTCGGGCACGCTTATATTACTCGCAATAAAGTCAATTGGATCAAGGCCTTTTGTTCCCGGGCGCCAGCCTTGAGATCTGCACAAGATATCCACGAAATCAGCAACACACTTTGGTTTGTCCTCCTCCGGTACCATTCGTAAAATCGTGTTTCTTCATTATGAACGAGCACACCGTTAGGCCTGGTTCACACTTACAGCTAATCCGCTGCCGCCGAAGCGGAATCGGCCGCGGCAATGCACAGTGGACGCTACGCCTGGCGGCCGAATTCTTGCAGATTCGCCCGCCGATTCGCAAGTGTGAACCAGGCCTAAAAAGGAACCTCTGACGTCGTGCTGACTATCAACTCTTGTTTGTCGTTTTGTTTTCTTCCTTGACACCGATAAAAAAATGAAAAAAAAAGAAAAAGATTTAAAAAGTTATCATTCGTTGTTTTCTTTTTGCTGCTAAGTATCCTCGCTTTGAACACCTTCCGGAGGGCTATACTTAGTGGTCTTACAATAGCTTATCACTTTTCGAAGAGGGTCGGGGACTTGCAATATGGTCTACCTCTGGAGAGGAGATGAGAGGCGGCGCCAGAGCGCCGAGTTATTGTTGGAATGATTAGTGGGAAGACGCAAAGCTAGCCACTCCTGTCTCTACTATACTTCGTTTCACTTTATCTGAGAGCGAAGCCAAAGCTAGAAGAGCGAGACCAGCGCTTTTTGCGTTTCTGTCGGCTCGCGCGCTCGAGCAAAGCCTAAACGCACGGAGCTTTCGTGCTCGCGCTTCCAGCTTTGCCTTCGCTCGCACATAAGGTGAAACGAAGTATAGCCGTTGGAACGTGCAACGACGAACGTCGTACAGCGAAAGGATACCGAGGCAGGTAGGTTCTGGGGCGTCCCTGGTAGGCTACAAGCTACGCCCGTGATACTCTTTAAGGCAAGACTCCTCGAGGATGAGAAAACGCAGCGGTCGAACCCTACACTCTGTGCTCTGGGGGCCGCGGCGAAACCTGGACGTCACGGGGGCGGTCAGTGTCTCTTATGAGGAAAAAACAACAAAAGTACGAAGGTAAATGCTTGCGCATCCTTGTCAGAAAACAAAACAAAACGAATAAAAGCTTTATTATTGCTCAAATTGCTGTCTGGGCAAGTTGGTTGCTCATACAGCGCTGCGTGAGCGTCTCTCTTTTTGTACGCTCGTGCCAATGGCGTGTCTGCTTTTGTGCGCTGCAACGGCGGAGGTGTTCACCACTTTCTTCCATGTCGTAGTGAAGCCTACTCAGACTGTTGGCATATCAGACAAAAGCCAGGGTGTTAGCTTGCCAGACGTGATGAGAGAATTATCGGCGCCACAATCATGTTCGAGGAACGTTTGTTTCTTACGCAGGTATGCTTTGAATACAGACAGTTTTTGTATGGTCATTGTCATATAGGAAAGAAACTCGTTTCAGACGGTATCTGCGGACTGTCACCTGTGTGAAGCAACGTCTCCGCGGCTTTATGTTCGGGTGAAGGGAAGAAAGGTACGCAAGCACGTTTTTGCGCGTCGTGTTCGGAAAAAACAAAACAAAAAAACTTCGTTATTGTTGCTTGTGCCTTTCGTGGGGCAATCTAATAAACCCAGCCCTTCGACCGGAGAGGAGGCGAGCTCGCGCCTCGTCCGTGAGCTGGTCCGAGTGTAGTCAGGTGGTTAGTTGGGCGAGTTGGTCCGAGTGACCGGCGAGCGGACTGCCCGCCACACCTCCGCGCCTCCTCCTCTCCACTCGGTCCCCTCTCGATGAGGCGTCAAAGGGCGCGGAGTAAAGGCGGCTGGCGGCGTTTGGGCCACGGGTGCGGACTCGCTCTTCCCACGCCGTCCTCCTCTCCGGGCCGCCGAGCCTTGGAGCGGCCTGAATGGGGGACCTCCACGTTTAGGGAAGCATTCCGACAGCACTCACCGAAAAAAGAAGCGAAAGTCTCTCTACGGGAATTCGGAGAGAAGACCACTATACCGGCTCCTTTCCGTACCAGAAAAAAAAAAGAATAATAAAAAACCCGTTTTCGGGGTTTGAAGAAATATGTTCAATCTCCCCCCCCTCTCTCTCGCAATCAAAAATGCTTGCCGTGCCTTTTCTCTCGCTCTGCACTGAACCCCTTTCAATTACTTTTTTTTTTTTGGCTGTCCAGCCACGGGTCGTGGAAGTTTTCAAAAGGCGACCATCGATTCCCATCGTATATTTTTTTACGTTCATAGCTAACTGGACAATTGGAGCCACGAAAAAAAAAATGTTCAGCGCAACCTTGTCAATTTTGTTCGGAATGTATTGTTATTGTTTTTGTTTTTTTTTTGTGTAACCTCGGACATCGGGGTAGGGGAGCTGTGAATGAGCCCTTGCACATAGCTGTCGGCTGAGAATTACCTGCCATTCTGCGGGATGACGAAGACCGAAGACGGTAAACAAACCGCGTGGAGCGTCTACAGTATGGTGGGCTTCAAAGGGAAACTGTGACGATCGCGACTGTAAAAGTGACTCAGTGATTCAGCATGCGGAGATGTGGGGGTTTATAGCGGGACGGGTATCGTAAATCGTAAATAATTTGTTCTTTGGTGTTCGCATTCCGGCGGAGTGTTGTTGCGGCGTTGATGCGGGCATATTGATGCTAACGCTCTGTGCTGAACATCCTTGCTGCTTTCTCCCGATGGGTGGAGCGAGCGATTGTCACACCTCCTCTTCTAGCCCATCATGGTCTACGGTTAAAATTATGCAAGCCTCATAACATCCCCTTTCATACCGACAATGCCTGCCCAAATGTTTTTTCCCCATGCTTTGGTGCCTTTGCGCTTGCTTCGCATAATCACCGCCAGGGGCCGGGTCACCTGCCCATATTCGCGACTCCAGCGAACTATAGAGGGCGGGCTGCTCAGGCAAAATGGCGGACGAAAGAAGGTCGTTTTCGTCGTTCAGCACGCGGATCACCACAAAGTCCTGCACTGCAGCGTAAAATCAGTGTTACATTTGAAAGAAAAGCGATTTTTCGATGGTAGAAACCTTCTTCTAGTCAGTGCATAGGAATGACACGGTGGAATCATAAAAATATTTACTGGACACGATGTTTGTTTCTATGCTGCCTACGAGAACCAAGCAGCGATGGCAGACGACAGACTCGGAACGATCTCCTCTCCTGAGCTTCTCGGCGCTGCCGCTAGGCGGCGTCGATTTCGCTGGAGTCGCGAATATTGAAGACGATGCTTGTCAGACATGGTAAAAGAGTGGCGCTAAAAAGACACAAGAATCAGAACACAGGACGAGCGCTCACTTGCAGCTAAAAGGTTTATTGAAAACATTTCACCGAGCGAACATATCTCGCGCACAAACACGTTGCACAATGTCATTTATCTTGATGACTAAAGACTACACAGCGTCCATGCGAAAAAACGACAAAGTAATCTTAATGATTAAAGGCGGCGGTAGAAACAACGTTGTCATGATTCATGTATGCAGTGGCGTCACGAGGGTCAGCGGCACCCAGGGCAATAACCCGCCGCGACCCCCGACCCCCCCCCCGTTCTCGTGGCCCGCCGCGACACCCCTCTGAGCGCTGCACCCGGACGGTCCGCCCCCCCCCCCCTTGTGACGCCACTGCATGTATGTTCACTACACAATATGCAGCGTCATGAGGTAACAAAAATGGCGGAAAAAAGAGCTTGAAAAAAAAAAAGCTTAATCAGCAAATAGATGGTACTCTACGCAACCGAAGAAATAACTTTAAAAAATTCAGCCTTTTCACTCCGGTGAAGAAGGAAGAGCCGCGGAGCTGTACTATGTGCCGCCATCTCATGAGCGACGGTGGCAACCAGACAACCGGCAAGCTGGTTGTCTGGCTGCCGCCGTCGCTCATAGATGGTGGTAGCTGTCCAGAGGGTTCTGTCGAGATTTATTTGTCCATGGACACGAAACTGGGGAAACTAGCCCTGAACAGCTCCGCTGTAAAACCTAATCCCTACTGATAAAATTGTACTCTTTTGCCAATTAAATTAACAGATGTGACTCTAATACACAAGTCTTCATCACAGTCATGTATCAGAGTCGCTTCTAAGATCTCCCTTTCCAATCTTCATTTTCTACGCCACGTCACGTGCACACCGTTCATTGTAAGTGAACATTTCACAAGCTTGTTGGGTGTAAAGCGAAACTATTGATAAGTGAGGCCACGTGTTCTCGGAAGTAGTCATCAAGACAGCGGTTTGCACTATATACACTCTACCACAATTCAAGGGTATCCTATCAACTACTCCAGTGGCACATGGAACAAACTGGTTAACATGCTCCTTACTACAAACCGGCAACTTGACCTTTTGTCCGCTGACAATTTTACACCTATTGGACAAGTTGCAAGGAGCCGTAAAGACGGCGTCCAGACAGGAATTGGCTGCTACTTTCTTTAGGCTGTGCAATACTTTATGCGCATAAGGCATGATTAAATATTTTTTAATACTTATTGGATATAATGTTATGGATTTTGAACATCTTAAAATGGAATTCCGCTACTCCATCCAGAACAAATGGTGTAAACCCTGATTGTGGAAACCTTGACCCTTGCAAGTTGTCCAATAGGTGTGTAATGGTCAGCGGACCAAAGGTCAAGTTCCCGGTTTGTAGCAAGAATCATGTTAACCAGTTTGTGCCCTGTGCCATTGAAGTAGTTTATAAGATCCCTTTCAGTTGTTTTACGGTGTATATAGGGCAACCGGCCGCTGTCTCAATGACAGCTTGCGAGAACACGCGGCCTCACTTATCAATGGTTTTGATTTACACCCTCCAATGCGCTGCAAGGCGTCTGGATGTTAACCTACATTGAGCGGTGTGCAGGTGGCGGAGCGTAGAAAAGAAATGTTGGAAAGGGAGATGCTAGAAGCGGCTCTGATACAGGAGTGTGATCATGACTCGTGTATTAGGCTCGCATCTGTTCATGTAATGGAAAAAGAATACGATTTTATTGGTAGGGTTTATGTTTTTTTGTGTGTGTTTTTAATGTTTATTTAAAAATTTTGTTTGCGTAGAGTACAGGCTGCTTCCTTATGGCGTTTTTTTTTCAATGGACCTCTTGCACCCTTTCTGTTAAGTCATGACGCTGCATATTGTGTAGTGCACGTACATGAATCATGACAACACTGTTTCTATTGCCGCCTTTCATCATGAAGATATTTTTTCGTTTTTTCGTAGGAACGCTGTGCCGTCTTTGTTCATCAAGATAGCTGTGACGTTGTGCCATGTGTGTGTGCGCGATATATGTTTGCTCGGTGCAATTCTTTGAAAAACCTTTAATTTGGAAGCAACGCTACCAAAACAACTCAGTTGGGAAACTGCCACAAAGCCTGCTTTGAAAAAGTGGCTCCGATTCGTACTTGAGAACCGAACTAAATGCGATCCCAACGCCGCGATTTCTTCCGCAGCGGCCACTCTGGGCATTGCACGACTGCACGTATTGGTTCAGGTCGAGTCACGCTAGGGCCAGTAGCGCCATCTAGCAGTGCCATTTGGCAGTCGCTATATAAATAAACTTTCAGGTTTTGACTCGTCGCTAAAGGGCGGTGTCGTTATCGTATCCAGTTTGGTCTTGGTGGACGCGAGCGGTCCGGGTTTCAAGGGTGAGTTTTCCAACGGAGTATTTAGTAACGTTGTTTGCAAGTGAGCGCTCCTCCTGCGTTCTGCTTCTTCTGTGTCCCATCTTTTTCGCGCTACTCGTTTACCATGTCTGTTAACAACCAACTAGCTTGTCAATCTACTATTTTACGATGTTTGTCCGCTGCGCGCTGCTACTACCGCAACGTACGCGGTTCCAATACTTTCAGAACGCATATTTTAGAGCGGATGAGCAGCAGCATATGTAATTTCCAGATGTGAATAAATGTATACTCCGTTCACCCTAAGTTGAAACTACAACCAAGGCTACAAGCGCGAGCTTGTAGCCTTGGTTCACAATCTACTGATAAGGGGGATGAATCAAATGTTTTGCTGATAGCTATGAGAATACCACCACCACGGGAATGCGCACGATATTTACAAAACAAAAGAAATGACTGACTAAAAAGTACTTCGCCTTCACTTATTGCATGGTGAAGCCATGTTTCGGTTCCAGTAATGATTTTGGAGCCTGAACTATTGACAACTGATAAAACAAAATCTTGCTTAGGCGAAAGACAACAGAAGTTTGTGACAAACATCCAGAGATCAACACACCCATCTCTTCGTGTTTTTGTAGAATGGTCAAATTATTTTTGTATCCTCGGCCTGGAAATTCTTATACAGAATAACGTGATCGGTTTCAGAACAATACGTTTACTGCTTTAACAAACTGTAGTAAAGTGGTAAGCTGGGCGAGTTGGTAAATGTTGAACACGATGAAAAGTCACGCACAAAAAGTCAATGACAAACGAGGAAGAAAGGAAGAATACAGAGAGGCGCCTACTCACAACTCTGGTGTATAGACCATTTGCTGTATTACCCAAGCATCAAGGAGGATGCAGGGATTGGTGTTCCACGCGCCACACGCGAACGCCTTCCCCGCATAAAAGATTCGAAGTAAAAAACCAAAACAAAGCGTTGTCGAACGCGCGTGCAAGATGCCATTTGTTTTGGGTATTTGCTTTAGAAAACTTACTACTGCTGAGGCCAGCACGTGCGGCGCGTGGAACACCAATCCCTGCATTCTTCTTGATGCTTGGGTAATATAGCGATAGGTCTATAAGGTGAAGAAAGGAAAGATAGAGTAAGATTCATTAATGACAGGGGACACCGGCACCAGGAAGAATACAGTTCAGTCACAGTCAAATGTTCGCAAATAGGCAACTTTTTTTCGCTCAAAGCAACTGACGGTTGGCTAATCCGCTGATCGGCCATACTCAAGATGTAAACGCCTCGAGCACCTCGCGCGTTTGTTTTTCTTTAAAGCTGCCAATGATTTAGGTTTTTTCTAAATATGGTGTGCACGCACAGGTCTTGCAATGCACCGAAACGTGACCTCCTAAAGTTGATGTAAAATAAAGATTGTGTTCTCGCAGCTTGTCATTCAGACACCGTCCAGTCTGTCCGACATAGATTCTTCCACAAGAAAGAGGAATGCTATACACAACGCCCGACGAACAGGGAACAAAAGGCCGCATATGTTTTTTGTGGCACGTGTTTTTTATACTTTTTCCGCTTTGGCGCAAACCTTAGAACAAATTTGTCGCATTTTTTTAGGGGCTGATAGTACTACGGCACACCATACCTACTTGCCACTTGTTTAAGATTATGCGATATTTTGTTTAGATGTGGCATAACCACCAGCCGGTTTTTGTCAACTGGGCGCCTAGTTTTTTCACCACCTTTTACCTTCTTGACTAGCGTTCCTATCACTTCCATTAAGACCTGATCCGGAAACCCCGAAGATTTTAGTCTATCATTTCGGCCCAAGAAACTCTCATTAATTCCATGGAAACATGACTTTTTTAGGGCTGAAGTGAGGCAAGAGATAGCAATGCCTCTCTTCACTATCTTAAAGTGCGAGGATGTGTAGTGAAAAAATACCTTTTTGAAACATGGTGAGAATGACCAGCACAATTGATCGGCGTGCGATGAGAGGGAAAGGTGTGAGAATTGCAACACCCTTTGGGCTTCTCAAAGGTAAAAGTAAGCCCAAGACCGCGCGTATGGAAAATTTCCATAATCGTACTAAATGCATCTTTATCCGCAGTTGTTTTGTAAAAACGACTGCGGATATCAACAGGAAATGGTTACCATTTCCTCTTGATATCGGTTTGGTTTCGGTTTTTTTACGGTTTTAATTTTTACGATTTCGGTCACCGGTAACAGATTCCTAAAAACCAGTTTATTTCGGTTTCTCTTCAAAATTTGCTTTGTTGAAATGCTAGACATTCGTTTTATAGTAAACGGTTTAAAGCAGTCAAGGATATCCCACAACGGGACACTCACAATAACAAGAACTCAAAAACGTCTTAGAACTTCTAATTTGTAAAAAGTTGCACACGTTTCTAGCTCCAACACTTGTGCACTCATCCATTTGCATTATGTAGTTTGATACACAAGCATACATATCACACCTGCGACTCGGGGATCATCGCATTCTATATAGTAAAAATAAAAATAAATATCGCTACTTTGTTGCTTGGCAGTGTTTGTAAACAACCCTAGAAAGTTCCCACCGGGTGCTGGAAGAACCATTTGCACCTTCTCGTCGTTATAGTGCGTTGCAACCTAAGATATGCAGAAGAGTCTCCGCCCACTCTGAAGGACGGAACAGAACTATAGCCCTCCTTAAGTAAAATATTGCCAAATGCAATAAAGTAATAAATTGAGAGCCGGACTAGTTGGTGAAAGTTAAACATAATGTAAATCCGATACCGCGAAACCAGGAAGACTAAGGAGGGGAACGAACTACACAGAAAGCTGTAAAAATATGTCGTGTGTTGTTCGTACCTTTCCTTAGTCTTCGTTGTTGTGCGCTGTTTCACCAACGTCATATTTGCTACTTCCAAGCAAATACATGTTTCTATATAAAGAAAGGCGCACGTTTCTCGCTGTCCGATTCTGTGACGCTAGAAAAAGTGTGCATTTATATAAAAAAATCGTAAGGGTGCAGGCGAGCTGGTGAATATTAACCATGTTGAATTAACCTGAGACTGGGGTAGAGAAGAAACATCAAAACGTAGAAGGGAAAGAAAATAGACAGGACGACGTCTCAAACTCAGCTAACTGGTTTATTTAGTCCACCTCCTTATATAGTCACAATCTCAAGATCATCTCCACCAACAAAAAAAAAAAAAAAGCAAAGGGTCGAAGTCTAAACAGTTCAAGCGCCACAGTCTTCACACAATGCAAAAACGTTGACAACCTTTACAGGTCGATGCGATAAGGCAACATCCATTAACCTTCAAACTTAAACAAAAGGATCAGTTCATACTTCGGAATCATCCTTCGCCCTCTCCACATAAAATAAAAAAAACACGCACACATTGAAACGGTAGTTGGGCCAATACACCTAAGCACCTCACAAAGCAAAAAAACAAACACACACACACACACACAAGCAGGTTGCATTTCACACAACCAAAAAAAAAGATTACATTTTTAGAAAGTTTTTTGAATTGCTTCCAAACTGTAGTGAAGCCTGACTTATGCAGTTGCCTAGAGACTTTATCCGCACTGTCTCCCTTACCACTCTCTTTACATCGTTCCTGTCTTTGTGTATTATTTCCGTCTCCGACCAGAGCGCGGTGCAGTTGTTACATTCATGAATATGTTTTGCTATTTCCGAGTTTTGTGCATTGTTCTTTACATTTCTTTTATGTTCGTTTAATCTATCATTTATGCATCGTGACGTCTGTCCTACATACTTAAATCCACAATCCAATGGTATCTCATAAACTACACCAGTCTCGCAACATACCGACTTTTCCCGATGAGCTTTTTTGCACTCACTCACACCTGTTTGAAATGGCGTCAGTTTACTTAATCTAAAATCTGAACTAAAGACCGTGTCTACTCCAAACTGCCTCGCACATGCCTTCAGGTTGTGAGATATATCATGATAATAAGGGATTACAGCAAAGCGGTTCCTTGACTTCTCTTCGGTTTCTCTCCTGCCTTTAATAAACAATTCTAATTGCCTTTTTATAAAACTGTCATCATAACCTACACTAATCAACCTTTTCCACTGTCTTTCTATTGATTCAGTGATATGATGAACACATGACCTTTCTAACGCGTTCCTGACCAATGACTTTACAATCCCCGCCTTTACGGTCTTCGAATGACAACTCATTCTTGGCAAAACCGGTTTCGAGTTTTCTTTACCATATTCCCAACATAACCCTCGATTCACGTGAATACGTAAATCGAGAAACTGCAGAACATCATCTTCCGGTTTTTCCACTGTAAACTTAAACTCTGGAGCCGTTGACCTTATCACACCTTCTATGGTTTCTGCTAGACCTTCCGTAAACGTGCATATTAGGATGTCATCTACATATCTTCGCACTATTGCCGTACCCGGGGACAGCTCCTGTAGACTATCGTGCACGGCCCGATCCAAAGAGTTCAAGTAAACTTCCGCTAAAATCGGTGCGACTGACGACCCTATACACACGCCTTCTTTTTGTATATACTTTCTTCCTTCGTAGTCTACTACCGTTGACTTCAGATAAAACTCCAAAATTGTTAAGAAACTTTCTACCGATATGCCTGAGCCCGATTGGAACTTAACGAGGTTCAACTCCAATGCCTCCCTCACTCTTTGCATTAACCGGGTATTTTCTAGGGAATAATACAAGTCCTTAATGTCCATTGATAACACTGAACAACGCCTCCCATGATGAATCTCCAAACTGTCAATCAATTCATTTGAATTTCTAAGTGATAATGAATTTTCTAAGCATGCATAACCCAACCCTTTTGTAGAAACTTTGATACCACTTTCTGCCATGTCCCACTCTCATTGATGACCGCACGAAGGGGCATTTCAGGCTTATGGTCTTTTAGGAAAAACTTGATGCTTAATGTTGGATTCGTTGCACTTGTGATACATTTTGCTACATCCTTCAATTCATCCTCATTCAGTACTGCACAGATATTTCTTTTCAACTTTCCAATGTTTCCTACCCATTCCGAAAACAAGGTATCCATTGCCGTTTCTGTTTTTTTCTTGAATACTGGCATAGGTAAGACTGCAAACCGTCCGGACTTATCTGTTTCTAACAACTTTAGGGACTTCGTTTGCAACTCCCTCTTAACCTCATTGACTTCTCTGAAATTTCTTTTGTCTTTTGGGTACGATCCATCCATTACTTTTTCCATCCTACTGATTGCATGATCTATGAAAGCTACCTTTTCTTCTGGGTTAACCATCCTGGCTACTGTATGAATGGAAGACAACACATCAATCCTCGAAGGCTTCAAATTCAGACAACACTTCGGTCCCTTAGCTAAAACTTCCTCCGTCTTAGGTGATAATGCTTCGCCACATGGATTCACAACAGACTGCCGGGGCTCACTCCATTTTTTTATATTTTATGTGGAGAGGGCGAAGGATGATTCCGAAGTATGAACTGATCCTTTTGTTTAAGTTTGAAGGTTAATGGATGTTGCCTTATCGCATCGACCTGTAAAGGTTGTCAACGTTTTTGCATTGTGTGAAGACTGTGGCGCTTGAACTGTTTAGACTTCGACCCTTTGCTTTTTTTTTGTTGTTGTTGGTGGAGATGACCTTGAGATTGTGACTATATAAGGAGGTGGACTAAATAAACCAGTTAGCTGAGTTTGAGACGTCGTCCTGTCTATTTTCTTTCCCTTCTACGTTTTGATGTTTCTTCTCTACCCCAGTCTCAGGTTAATTCAACATGGTTAATATTCACCAGCTCGCCTGCACCCTTACGATTTTTTCTATGATCATCCCAGAAGCAGGCTTGGTCCCCTTTTCTTATGGTCCAACGTTGTCACCACCGGCAAACACGTTAATTTTCCAAGCCTTCGCGGTTTTGGACAAACTGGGACGTCGACTGGCAGAGTTAGAAGCCGATGTGGCCTTCTTCGGCATCTGTCTTCGCAAGAATTTCGTGGATCCGGAGCACTTCAAACATCTGTCCTCATCGAGTATTCCGTGGTATGCAAAGAAAAAGATCATCAAGGCCTACCGGAACGGCGCCACCAGGAGGATCCAGGACATCCGAGGTGCGTGTGACAGACTTTGGTTACTTCTCCTGGGAGACAATTTCAAGCACTACCGTGAGTACCAGCAATGGAGCAGCACCAGAAGAACTCTGTTTGACCGACTATGGAATGTGAAGCGAAGGCATGTCCTAGACAGTATCAAAGAGTTGAGGTCTCGTGTTAATTCCAGTCCGAATTCCTGGTTTCGATCTGTTGTATGGAGTGAGCCCCGGCAGTCTGTTGTGAATCCATGTGGCGAAGCATTATCACCTAAGACGGAGGAAGTTTTAGCTAAGGGACCGAAGTGTTGTCTGAATTTGAAGCCTTCGAGGATTGATGTGTTGTCTTCCATTCATACAGTAGCCAGGATGGTTAACCCAGAAGAAAAGGTAGCTTTCATAGATCATGCAATCAGTAGGATGGAAAAAGTAATGGATGGATCGTACCCAAAAGACAAAAGAAATTTCAGAGAAGTCAATGAGGTTAAGAGGAGTTGCAAACGAAGTACCTAAAGTTGTTAGAAACAGATAAGTCCGGACGGTTTGCAGTCTTACCTATGCCAGTATTCAAGAAAAAAACAGAAACGGCAATGGATACCTTGTTTTCGGAATGGGTAGGAAACATTGGAAAGTTGAAAAGAAATATCTGTGCAGTACTGAATGAGGATGAATTGAAGGATGTAGCAAAATGTATCACAAGTGCAACGAATCCAACATTAAGCATCAAGTTTTTCCTAAAAGACCATAAGCCTGAAATGCCCCTTCGTGCGGTCATCAATGAGAGTGGGACATGGCAGAAAGTGGTATCAAAGTTTCTACAAAAGGGGTTGGGTTATGCATGCTTAGAAAATTCATTATCACTTAGAAATTCAAATGAATTGATTGACAGTTTGGAGATTCATCATGGGAGGCGTTGTTCAGTGTTATCAATGGACATTAAGGACTTGTATTATTCCCTAGAAAATACCCGGTTAATGCAAAGAGTGAGGGAGGCATTGGAGTTGAACCTCGTTAAGTTCCAATCGGGCTCAGGCATATCGGTAGAAAGTTTCTTAACAATTTTGGAGTTTTATCTGAAGTCAACGGTAGTAGACTACGAAGGAAGAAAGTATATACAAAAAGAAGGCGTGTGTATAGGGTCGTCAGTCGCACCGATTTTAGCGGAAGTTTACTTGAACTCTTTGGATCGGGCCGTGCACGATAGTCTACAGGAGCTGTCCCCGGGTACGGCAATAGTGCGAAGATATGTAGATGACATCCTAATATGCACGTTTACGGAAGGTCTAGCAGAAACCATAGAAGGTGTGATAAGGTCAACGGCTCCAGAGTTTAAGTTTACAGTGGAAAAACCGGAAGATGATGTTCTGCAGTTTCTCGATTTACGTATTCACGTGAATCGAGGGTTATGTTGGGAATATGGTAAAGAAAACTCGAAACCGGTTTTGCCAAGAATGAGTTGTCATTCGAAGACCGTAAAGGCGGGGATTGTAAAGTCATTGGTCAGGAACGCGTTAGAAAGGTCATGTGTTCATCATATCACTGAATCAATAGAAAGACAGTGGAAAAGGTTGATTAGTGTAGGTTATGATGACAGTTTTATAAAAAGGCAATTAGAATTGTTTATTAAAGGCAGGAGAGAAACCGAAGAGAAGTCAAGGAACCGCTTTGCTGTAATCCCTTATTATCATGATATATCTCACAACCTGAAGGCATGTGCGAGGCAGTTTGGAGTAGACACGGTCTTTAGTTCAGATTTTAGATTAAGTAAACTGACGCCATTTCAAACAGGTGTGAGTGAGTGCAAAAAAGCTCATCGGGAAAAGTCGGTATGTTGCGAGACTGGTGTAGTTTATGAGATACCATTGGATTGTGGATTTAAGTATGTAGGACAGACGTCACGATGCATAAATGATAGATTAAACGAACATAAAAGAAATGTAAAGAACAATGCACAAAACTCGGAAATAGCAAAACATATTCATGAATGTAACAACTGCACCGCGCTCTGGTCGGAGACGGAAATAATACACAAAGAGAGGAACGATGTAAAGAGAGTGGTAAGGGAGACAGTGCGGATAAAGTCTCTAGGCAACTGCATAAGTCAAGCTTCACTACAGTTTGGAAGCAATTCAAAAACTTTCTAAAAATGTAATTTTTTTTTTGGTTGTGTGAAATGCAACCTGCTTGTGTGTGTGTGTGTGTGTGTGTTTTTTTGCTTTGTGAGGTGCTTAGGTGTATTGGCCCAACTACCGTTTCAATGTGTGCGTGTTTTTTTTTATTTTATGTGGAGAGGGCGAAGGATGATTCCGAAGTATGAACTGATCCTTTTGTTTAAGTTTGAAGGTTAATGGATGTTGCCTTATCGCATCGACCTGTAAAGGTTGTCAACGTTTTTGCATTGTGTGAAGACTGTGGCGCTTGAACTGTTTAGACTTCGACCCTTTGCTTTTTTTTTTTGTTGTTGGTGGAGATGACCTTGAGATTGTGACTATATAAGGAGGTGGACTAAATAAACCAGTTAGCTGAGTTTGAGACGTCGTCCTGTCTATTTTCTTTCCCTTCTACGTTTTGATGTTTCTTCTCTACCCCAGTCTCAGGTTAATTCAACATGCATTTATATACCGTGTGTCCCAAGTAGCGGCCAGGCTCTTTAAATCCACCGCAAAATTCGGCTTCTTAACCTATCGTGCTACGATTTTCTGCAGTGTTGCCCACAGATGGTGCATTTTTTTCTGTAAAATTTTCAAGGAGCGAATTTACCTGAGGAAAAAGTAAAGAAAGAAAAAGGCTTAACCCCTACAGAAAAGCAGCGAGGTCACCGGTCTTCAAACAATAGTGCGCCGTTTCGCACGAGAGACAAGAGATGAAGCAAGCGGTCGCGACGCCAACTGCCGCCAACGAACGAGCATACGGCGCCGAGAGCCGGCGTCTTTAGCAGACGAACTTTTCGACTGAAAAGCGGCGCGCGCGTTCTGACGCGGCAACAGTCGCAGAACCAAAAACAGGCGCGGTAACAACAAGGAACTGCATAACAGAAAACATAAATACCCCGAAAAAAAAAAGAACAGTCAAAATATTTCAACAAGCCACTTTTTAATCATTATGTGTCCATTCAATGTGTTTCATTAGTAAGGATGATGAAATGATGTATTTGCAGCTGATTTCAAAAAAGCTCGCGCCGCTTTTGAGTCGTAAAGATCCTCTGCTAATGACGCCGGCTCTCGGTGCCGTATGCTCGTTCGTTGGCGGCAGTTTGCGTCAGGACCACTTGCGCCATCTCTTGTCTCCCGTACGAAACGGCGCCGTATTGTTTGAAGACCAGTGGCTTCGCTGCGTTTTCATAGCAGTTAAGCTTTTTCTTTCTTTACTTTTTCCTCAAAAAAGTTTGATCTTAGCAAATTAAAAAAAAAGCACCATCTGTGGGCAACGCTGCACAAAATTGTTGCGCGATAGGTTAAGAAACCGAATTTTGCGGTCGATTTAAAGAGCCTGGCCGCTACTTGGAAGTGGGAACACTCGGTAGAAGCGCCATTTTTCTCTGGGGTTTGGAGACTGCGCTTGCCCTAGAGATATGTCGCAACTAGGGATGTATGTCGCAAACTTCCGTCGAGCCGGATGTTTACCTCGAACCTCAAGGTTTGACTGGTTCGACAAATTTTCGACCTTTTAACCAGATTCTACAAGGTTCGAGTTTGTGCACAGTGTGGCTTGACTTTAATACATGCACGTCTAAGTTTGGAGAAAACGGTTTTACGGAATAGGTTGCTTTATTTTATAAATATCTGCAATCTATGAAACATAATTCTAATAACGTAAGAGTTAACAACATAACTTATTCTTGCTATATTATAAAAACCAAACAGCGCTGCTCTTACTAAATGTCAACGTTACTAAAACACTCAGCTGGGTAACTCACCCTTGAAACCCGGGCCGCTCGCGTCCACCTAGACCGACCTAAGTGCGATAACGGCGCCGCCCTTTAGCGACGAGTCAAAACACGAAAGTTCATTTACATAGCTACTGCGAAATGGCAATGCGAGATGGCGCCACCGGCCCTTGCGCGACTCGATCTAAACCAATACGTCTTGCCGTGCAGTTCCCGGAGTGACTGCTGCGGGTTAAATGGCTTGGTTGCGATCGCCTTTAGTTCAGTTCTCGAGTACGGATCAGAGCCACTTTTTCAAAGCAAGCTCTATGGCAGTAACGTTGCTAAAAGTAGAATGTTTGACTTGATCATTTGGTCATCACCATCCAATCCAAAGCCAACTGAGCCAGCCCATCGCGCATGCGCATAAGAGTCGAACCCTAAACGAACTTTCTCGACCTCTTAAATAAAAGTTCGAAAACGTCGAACCCGCTGGAAGTCGAATCTCCGCCGGTTCGCGACATCCCTAGTTGCAGGTCAGGAACATACGTGGTTTTGAAAGAACCGAGTTGGATGGACATCTCAGAATTCTAGCTTATTAGTTAATACCATGAAGGCGACACGTACTGAATACATGTAGCGATTGTAGGAGTGTGTCAGATTTAGAAGTAGAGACTTTTCAATATAAGCTCGACCATAGGCGTAGACTTCGCGTGGGCATCGGGGCTCATGTCCCCCCCCCCCCTGGTAAAATCGAAAAAAAAAGGGAGGGCCCCCCTCCGCGCCCGGGCCATGATCCTTGCTGAGACGCATTTTACGTGCCATGTAACTAGCTTCTAGTAGTGGCATGTAAACAAAATAACGCCCACGTTGCCTTTATTGACAAAATACATGGAAGTGGGATCCCAGCGTGCTTTCGTTAGCCTCAATCTCCAGTTCTGGCGAAAAGGTAACGCGCAGCACCCCCGCAACCCCCCCCCCCCCCCCGTATAACTTCTCAGCTGCCCCCCCCTCCCCCTGGAAAATGGAAAGTCTACGCCGCTGACCTCGACCACTAATTCCAACTAAGTATTCTTAATCCGAAATTTCGATCGAACGCCAACGTATTACCGAATGCACCACTCGTTGACGGTAAATGTGTCAAATGGCCACGGCATTTCAAGAATCCCTCTTCGAGCTCATTCTTGACAAAAAATAATATTTTTATTTTTGGGTAATATCGGTTAATATTTCTTACCGGTGTATAATTTACGGTTATGGCTACGGTTACGGTTTTCGTAGACTTCAAATAACGGTTTCGTTCCGGATACGGTTACTGAAAAAATTTCGTTCCTAAACGGCTTTCGGTTTCGGTTATGGTTACGGTTTGGGTCCCTGCTAAATTCCCACAGTTTACCATGGTGGTGGCAAACACAAGGAGTAATTTCTTCGGAGATGGACATTTTCAGAGAGGGTAAATGTTTCAGTTTGTTGGGATTATTTAACATGTTTTGTGTACTATGGTAGTCCAGGAACCAAACCCCGATAGGTCACGCTGACTCACCACGCCTGCGGCCAAAGCGATGTGTGCGTTCAGTCTCTTCAACCTCTGCGGCTAGGTTTTGCTTTATGAATTATTTTATGCAGTTACCGATTTTCGTCTCATGTTTCATTTTGTTTTTGGGGAACGCCCCTAAATAACAGTTGTTCCCTTTCACTCGATGTTAAGATCGTCGATACCCAAGCCTAAGGCGAATATTCTATCGAGCGAGGGGCCAATACTTCCTCGAACGTCATTTATAGTAGATGTTACTACAGGTAGCCTTTTTTTTTTTAATGCAAATGATTTCTTGCATTTGTTTCTCTAAAATTATGACCTTCTGCTTGAGTTCGTCAATCCTTGTACTGAAAGCGCCATCGCGTGTTTATTTTTGGTATTTGTCATTGCTGGACACAAGGTTTTTTATTACTATACCCAATTTTGTTTGTACTAGTTGGGCAAAGATTAAGTTCCACATTCCTAGAAAGCAACAATAAAGAGCCGAGGAAAAGAAGGCAGCTATCTTGAGACGGCGAAAGTAAACAATTAAATGCAGTAACAAGGCTGAAAAAAAAGAAAAGGTTAATAAGCGCGTTTTGCCGTTTGGACACACCTCGAAGAGCAATATGTAATTTGAACGTTTTAATTTTGCACTTTTCAAATAACTTCAAATTACTAAATTAATTTTCAAATTACTGACCTCGTGTTAGCATCGACATGGTTGTGTGGTGCCCCGAAGCTTGCGCTGGAAGATGGTCCTTTTGTAGGCAGCCTGTCGGCGGAAACAGAAGCCTCCCTCACAGCACCATCTCGCGCTTGTGTACGATATAGAACCACATCGTCGATGAGTCGGCAGGAGGCTGCCTTTGCGTCGACGAGTCCAGGTTGAGTGCGTACTTCGGTGGCCATCTCGAGGGACAGACTGCCATAATGTTAAAAATGTCGCTCTCCTGTATGGTGTGGCAGTTGTTTTCAGCGCTCCTGCAAATTGCTATAGTTGTGCAAGGCGGTTCGCTCCTCAGGAAAGTAAAATGACGTTATTTCATCTGGCAAGGAACGTGTAAATCGCTTTGCACACTACCGTATGGTTGTTGTGTACTGTATTCCATTGTCTTGTTGTAAGGCTTATCCGGGCCAAAAGGGACGTTGCATTAATGACAGACTGAGGGAACACTGCAACTTTCTTCGTACGACTCCATCTGGCCATATAGCAGTCCACTGCAGCAGGGGAGTGTGAGCCTTCGTGTTTAAAAGTCTCCATATTTCAGGACGATTTAAAAAGCAGAGAGCGCGGGTGTGGTCTTGGAGGCATTCAATATCAAAACTTTTGGTAAGCCACCTGTCACTTACTTTGGCAGACGCTGAGGAAGCATTCTTATCAACGACAATGCCGCGCGCACGTTAATTTTTTTTTACATTCTATCTGGTTTTGTGGAGGGATTGGGGGGGGGGGACGAGAGAGAGAGAGAGAGAGAGAAAGCCTTTGAATGGCGCATGTGGAGCCAGGGAAGGGGCTCTTCTTTGTTTTCTCTAAAGTCCAATTAAACTTCCAGTTGTGAGTAAGAGCTTGTCCGCCGTGCGTGTCCTCTTTTTTGTCTTTTTTTTTGTCCTGGTTTTTTGCTTGATTGTTTTTTATTATAAACCAGACGAGTTTTGAACCCTTCTGGAAAACACGAAGACTCGTGTTCTAACCAAACAGAAGATTTTCCGTGAGCGGTCCGCGCTCTCGATGTGTACATTGGTCAGTGAGAGGTGCCTAGCTTCCACGAAGACAAATTACAAAAGGCACCGGCAAGTCCTTTCCGATGCCGTATCTGGGAGAAACAAATTTATACAGTCGCAGCTCGTTTGCGGCTTGCCAAAAACTGTTTTGTGCCGTATATAATCACGATAAATTTCATATAGCAGTGCTATCGTAGAAGACTGTTTCCGTAAAAGTTGGTATGCTTCATTTTTATTTTTTTATTTTTAACGGCAAAATAACGAGTTCCTGTGTTTTTATAAAATATCCCAAATGCAAACGCAACCCCCCCCCCCCCCAAAAAAAAAAAGAAAAAAATCTACTTTTTTACGTACGCTTAATTTTAGCAACATAGTTACTGAGGGCTCAATACGCTACTCAAATCGTCGCGGGCTTCAATTATAGCCCCCCCCCCCCCCCCAAGAAAAACAAAGAAAAATACTGGCTATGATTTCGGTTTTTGGACCGTGTTATTTGAGTTCGACTGCAAGACAAAGCTACGCTACAAGCCCTGAGAACTTTAGTTCCAACCAACTGTGCCCACACCATCTGCATTCGGTGACGATGTTGAGCTGTGCTATATTTTTATGTTTGTATGTGTGTTTGTGTGAATTTTTATGTTTTACGACAGTCTAGGGCATAAGTCTTGTTTAACCCCGTATAACTTACACTTCACCTTTTATTATAGTATTATGTATTGATGTTACAGCGTTTGCTGGCAGCTGGGTTATAGTAATACGAACCAATTTTAGCTTTGGCTGACCTGATTCATGCGTTGGCCTCTCATGAAAATGAACCAACTTATAAATATCACTCATAGTAGTAGTGGTCGTAGGTGTAGTAGTTGTAGTTGTAGTAAACGACCACTCGTGGTCGGATGTTCTTATATAACGTCGACATTTTTTTAGTTCTTTTTATAATAAAGTTGTATAGTGCTGTACATTGTCAGCCGATATAACCTCCTTCCAACCTCAAGCTGCGAAAAAATAAGCTATAATGTTCTTCATCAATTCTAGATGAAAAAAAAACAAAAAAAAAACCGCCAAACTTCTGCGCGAGACATCCTTGGTCGGGTCGTCTTTGGGACAAACCGGCGCCGTCAGAGGACACGCGAGAGCCCAAGCTCTCTATAACCCCAAAGAAGAAAACAACGTCGCAGAGATGCTCAAACA
Source organism: Ixodes ricinus (assembly GCA_037355805.1). Taxonomy (NCBI): domain Eukaryota; kingdom Metazoa; phylum Arthropoda; class Arachnida; order Ixodida; family Ixodidae; genus Ixodes; species Ixodes ricinus. Next base: position 21,450 of record JAZHYW010001960.1, on the reverse strand, counting down.
AAGCAGAAGAGAACACGAAAACAAAAACCGATTGGACCAGTCGCTTTCTCCAAAGAGCCGAGAACCCAGCAAAGCGGTTGAGCGAAACGACCAACGAGGGGAGGGAAAAACAAGACAATAAAGCGAACAAATGCCGGCGCTGTAATAAACGTACACAACTCCCAAAGTCGGTGGGCGCCGGCCAAGAGAGCGGAGTAAGGAAAAAAAAAAGAGCGTCAGCGGAGTTCTGAAACAACTGCATACGTCCGTCCGGCTGACGCCGGGTTAAGGCCGCCGGTCGGCGTCTGTCGGTCTCGTCTCCCTCACCTTCCCCGTTCTTCAGCCTCGAGAGAGGAAGTAGCTTCCGCCATCCACCCTCACTTCTCCCCCATTCCCTAACTTCCCTCCCGCTCTCCCCACGCGAAACGCATCGTTGGGAAGACGCCCCGGAACCACTTTGTCCCGGAAAAAAGGCCGGGGACAACGGAAGACAGCTCCGCTGTGAGCCACGTCTTCCGCCCAGGCAGTTCGTGCGCGCTGTCTGCGCATGTGCGTGCCTGTGTGGGTACTAATTTTCTGGCTGCCCGACGCCGGCGAGAGCGTGAGACAGGGCAGCGATGGTGCTGCCAAACTTTTCCGCGGGAGTCAGAACTTTTCTGGGTCGCCAAGTTGAGCGGAGCGTAACATCCCTGCCACGATCGCGGCCTGCTTGTTCCGCTCCTCACGGCACTGACGACTGTGGGTCGCCACTTATTTTCTACGGAAAGAGGTGTACGTAGGAAAGGTTACGTGAGCCACCTCGTGATCTACACTGTAAAAAAGTTCAAGGAGAAACTCACGTGTCCCCAGACTAGTGATCGTTACTTGAAAGATGTAATGGATTACAATTACAAAGTACCGACCCTCAAATATAATGGATTACCGTTGCAAATTACCTTTGCTGATAAGTGAAAGGTTACTTCACTCGTTACGTTACAAATTACTTTGACGTTCCTTTTTCCGAAAACACTTTTCCTGAAAACTAAATAAACAATTTAGATATTTTCTTAAAAAAGCTCTGCAACGCTACTTTTCATTTCTCATGGTAGTCCTTGTCCTTGTGCTTGTCTTCTTATGGTAGTCCTTGTAATAATAAAATATTGTATTTAGGAAAAAAGTGTAGGTGAGCTCCGTTCACCTATGAGCTGACAAGGCACCGAAAGCTGCAACCACACCCGCCCTCCCGCTAGCTTACGGCCTACGGAAATGATCCCTGGAATTGTGCAGACAAAGCAAGCGGTGCGCATGATCAGTAGTAGCGTCTGAAGAAGAATAAAAAGAAGAATAAGAAGGTTTTAATTTCGCAAATTTCATATGTACAAATGCTGTGAATGGCATTTGGATCCATAGCCACAAGGCTAGTTTTGGATATATCAAAAAATGTGTATTTTTTTCAATCCAGGTCGGGAACGAGGCGAGAAATGCGCTAAAAAATGCAAGAGCGCTAAAATATCAAATAAAAGCAACGATGCGAAAGAAACGTATAAAACTTGGGACCTATACAAGGAGTCAAGAAACTACATGAATACATATTATGTTCAACAGAACGTAGAAACATTCAGCTAGGTGGACCATAAATGTCAGACATTATATAGGTTTTTATTGATTGTTCATTTTGTGTCAGACATTTTGTTGACTGTGGTAGATTATTTCATATTTTTGCCCCAATAAAGGGAAGGTTTCGACGTCCATATATGTTAGATATTTTAGGTAAGTTAAGGTTACTATTGTTAGCATGCCCTGTATTTCTATTAGGAAAACTCAGAATAGAAGAGTGGTACAGAGTGTTCGTATATATTCCCCTCTTGACCAGTATTGCAAGTTTGTAATCTCTAGCTTGAATAAAGCGCATGATATTACGTTCTTTAAAAATTGGCGAAGATGGGGCAGTTCTCTGTGCTGATGCTATTATGCGCATGGCCCTTTTTGTAATACAATAATAGGTGTGAAGTACGATATATAAGTGTATACCCATGACTCCACGCAGTAGGTTAAGTGTGGGTGGAAAATGCTAAAGTAAATTAGACGCAGTGTTGCTTTGTTAAAGTGTTTTCGTGCTTGGATCAGTGTATAAAGCACCCAAAAGATAGCTTCTTGCAGACTGCATCTACGTGATGTGCCCAATGCATTGATGAGTCCAATGTTATACCCAAGCATTTATATGTGTCAACCTGGCAGAGAGTTTTGTCACTTAGCTGCAGGTTACACTCGTTAGATAATTGCTATTGACGAGGAGAAAGAATAATGAATTTAGTCTTAATATTTAGCACTAATTTGTCGGCGTTGAAACACCTGAACGTTCTCGCAAGACCTTCATTCGCAAGGGTTTCGGATTCCACCACCGAGTTGCAGCTGATTAATAGTGCTGTGTAATCAGCATACAGCATTGTTTTGCATGAGTAATTGAATTAGCGTAGTCATGTAAAGAAAATAAAATAGGACCCAGCACAGAGCCCTGTGGCACTCCAGCCTTCACGTCTTTCAGGGTTGACTTTTCGTTAAATATATCTACAAATTGCTTCCGGTTTGCTAAATAACCACGGAAGAACGAAATTGCCGGACTTCGGAACTCATAACACTCTAGTTTATTCAGCAAAATGTGGTGATCAATGCAGACAAAGGCTTTTTTAATGTCGAGAAATACTCTTATGGTACTGACCCTTATCGAGAGCTTGGTTTATTATCTCGGTTACAGAATGAACTGCGGTGTTAGTAGAATAACTTTTGCGAAAGCCATGCTGCTGTGATGCCAATGTTTGGTATTTTTCAATAAATTTAATTATTCTATTAGCTATCAATTTTTCAAACATAATATCAATGGCAGGTAAAACTGTAATTGGGCGATATTTTCCACAGAGTTGGGATTATCACCTTTATAGATAGGTACAACTCCACCAACTTTCAATTCATCTGGGAAAACAGCACTCGAAAATGACTGATTAAATATTTTCTTGTAATGGTTCACTCAAGATATCGATATTAGCCTTCAGTATGTTAACAGACATCTCACCATGCCCTACGGCTTTGTTCGAGGACATTTCTTTAGTGGTATGAATAATTTCTTCTCTAGTTCTTTGTTTAAAGACAAAGCTGTTATTCAAAACCGCAGGCCAAAAAAAAAATTCATTAATATTATGAGTAACATTAGGCCTAATATTGCTGCATATGTTAATAGAAAAATCATTGAATTTTTCTGCAAGAACTGCCTGGCTACAAGTTAGAACGCAGAGATCAGGTACTACGCTACATTTCTGGGACGATTTCGTAACAGAATTCATGATGTTTCAAATTTCTTTCGAATTTCCTTCTGCTTTCAAGATGCGGTTGCTGCAATACTTCTTCTTTTGTTTGCGCATTAAGGCAATTGATAGGTTGCGTATAACTTTGTGTTGTTCTTTGTAGTACCTACTATCCCTATTTTCCCTCATCTTTTGTCGCAAGTGTGCTCTCTTAGTCTTATTACATCCAGTATTTCTGGGGCCATCCAAGGAAAAATAGGGTGTGTAAAATAAGATATTCTACGGGTGTGAAAGTTTACTTTAACACAGCTACACTTTGTGGGGTTTTCTTTATGGAGGTCCCTCTACTAATAAGGGCCACCCGATCGATATGCGCTCCGCCCGTCGCCCAGGGAATGACATAATACAACGAGAAGACAGCGACTGGGTTTACTGTACCTCTCGGTTGCCCGTCGACGAGAGCCGGCAGCCCGGGCCCGCCGACCCTTGTTGTCGCCCGCCGATCAGAGCTCACAGTCGGAGTCCGCGTCCAGGCCTGCGGATCGTCCTTCCCACACCAGCGCTGCGCACGCTGGCTGTCCCGGGCTATCACTGCCCGAGTCTCGCTGCGGAACCACCCCGGGATCGTCGTGACCTAGGCCAGATGGCCAGGGCTCGCCGTTTCCACCGGTCCGGACTTCCAACCTCGCTGGTGGACCGCTCCGGGGTTGGCCATGGGCCAGGCCAGGCAGCCCGGCTCCGTCGTTCCTGCCCAGCTCCAGTCTCGCTCAGCCCGCACTGTCACGCGCCAGCTCGTGTCTTCTCCGCCGACCGCCTGTCACGTGCCCTCTGTCTCGTCTTTCACCCTCGGCACTCACAACTTTATGGTATCGGACAACTGTTTATTGGCGTATTTAATACTACTGACTACGGTTTGAGTGGTCTTTTTCTTATATAAGTTGTCTGGTTTTCTCAAAATTTACCCTTTGTATATTATACGGAACTGGCCTATCAGACAGGGGCTGAGGGTTAGGAGCAATGATATAGACGGCAAAGTAATCCGCAACGTTTTCGGTGACAACACCGGCCTCTATTGACTCCGTATCTGTTTGACAAAATATGGCCAATTGAAGAGGAGGGAGTATGGGTCACTCAGGTTGGGTCGATGATATGATTAGGAAAGCCATATGAAGCTTTAAGGTTTTGATATTCATCACTATAGCAGTCAGCTGTGTTTATGTTAAAATCGCCACATGTTATGGCTGTCTTACTGGTGGCAGAAAAGCGCTGCAATACATCTTTCAGTATTATCAAGAACGACTGTATTCGAGAGCCTGGCAGCTTGTAAATCACACCCACAGAGACTTTGGTTTCCAGTTCAACGAATAGCATCTCGTATTCACCAGTTTCTGTTTCTGTTATTTCATCCACTCTTTTATACATTGTTCCTTCTGATAGATAAAACGCCACGCACCGACCTCTCGAATCAGCCGCCCTTGGCAATGATAACAATAAATAGCTTGGCAGGCTCACGAACTCATCACCCTTCAACCATGTCTTGTACAATCCTATTATACTACATCGACATTTCAGCCGAGTTAGCAAGGCCGTTAGTGTGTCACAATTCCGATGAAGACTTCTAACATTGCAGTGAAGGATGTTGAAAGTGTCGAATTGTGAGCCGTGCATTGAAGCTAATATGATATCTTATCAGCGACACAACTTCAAAGTTGCTTACACAATCTTGGCAAGGTCATCTCGGGAGACGATGTGCACGACGCTTGAGTTTTCAGCCTTCCTCGCCAGAATTTTTGACTGAGCGACCCGCACGAATTTCCAATTTTTTCTTTCTTTTGGCGATCGCAACGCCGAGTAGAGCCTTGTACTCGGGCACAGGTGGTCATTGACATAGACTGGAGCTTCATCTGCAAATCCAATTTGACGAGAGGTCAGTCGTTTTTTCCTTGCTGCTTGCACACAGTTATCTCGTGCTGTTTTGGACATAAACGGCACAATAACGTTCGTGGTACCGCGTTCCTTCGTTGGCACCCGGTGCACAACGTCAATGTCAGACGGTTGCACCTTGACTCCTACCTTGTCTCCAATTAGCTGTACCACTTCAGTCAGGGATTCGTCATTTAGTTGTGGGATGCCCTTGATTTCAATGTCATTCATTCTTCAATATTGTTGGAGCTCCCGTGATTTCTTTTTGCGCTTTGGCCAGTGACTGCCTTAGTTCTTCTTCCGCTTTTAGACCCGCACGCGCCTTTCTCAAGGCTTCCAACTCCTGCTTTGCTCCTCGAAGTTCCTCGAAAGTGGCATTCATGAATGTCATGCTTTTAACGACATCGTCAACTTCCATTTTCGAGGCATCATGAGTCTTGTTCATCTCTGTTTTCATCACCTCGCGTGCGTCCGTCATAAGTTTGTACAACTCTTTTATCGTGGTTGGTGGTTGCTACCCCATTGCACAAAAAAAGCGAGCGATCCAAGGCTGGCCTAATTTTCCGACCAGAAAGAGCCCATAAACCTGCGAAACGATGACGAGCAGGTTAGCGCTGATGCTGTGACCCGTTGCTGCCTGGATCGCTTGCTGTTGTGTCCGGTCCCTGGCTTCTGCTGGTCTTTTATAGGTGCCGATGAAGGCTCCTCGCTGTGTAGCGCAGGCGCGTTGACGAGCTGTGATGCGGCGATTCCGAGCCCCAAGTTGTGTCTCTTGTGGCTGTCACGTGTCGATCCCGTTGATATGCGCTTGAGCGAGGGTTGCTTCCAGGGGCCTCCACACTGCAAAAAGATGACACACTGATTAGCGCTGATGCTGCGACCGTTCCTCCCTGGATCGCTCGGTGTTGTGATTCTTTAACTACGAATCTCGTACCTCCGCTACGAGATTCGGAGCAAAAGAATCCATCTATGGAAGCTCCCTTTTGACTCGGGTATCTCGCCTGTTATTCACAAGAGAAGGAAAACTTGGCTCTAACGTTACAATGTGTAGCCAGTGAAGAATGCAGATGTCCCAGCTTACCTTGATGTGTTTCCGTAGGTTAGAGTTTGTTGTTCTTGCTGATGCCAATGTGTATTTGTTTGGCAAGCAAAGAATACACTGAAACTCTAGGTTTCCGTTCATCTTAATGCCCTGAATTTCGAACATCTCGTTAATAGCTGGCCATGGAGACGGCGGACACTCCATGACCGAAAACTCGACCAGTCAGAGGAAACGTGGGGGTTACGGGTTATCGATCCTTTATCGGTTCTCACTTTCATACCAATATCCGTGGAGGCGAGGGAAGGGAGGTCCTAGAGAGCGAGAGAAGCGGTGGCCATCGGTCTCACAAAACAATAGAGGATCGCACCGCTTTTACGTGTTCTCTCTCCCTCTGCCTCTCTGTCAGCACTCCTTAGATGGCCTAACCCCCCTCCCCTCTTTTATGTTGACAGTTGACTGTAAAGTGAGGAGTGGACTCGATCACCATGCGCAGACAAGTAAACCAAAAGAAGTATCCTCCGTACCTTCGAAGACGATACTCATAGCCTCGCGCTGGGCGCTTTTCAGCCGTTCCTCAAAAGCGTGCTAGAATAAAGTAGCGCACATCAAAGACAAAGAGAATTCGACCCCTCGCGCGAGGCTACATCGTTTTTTACGCGAGCTGTGAACCCGCGAATCGAGGGGGTACGGACCCGCGTTGATGTCTGTGCAGGTGGCGGGAGGCGTCGAAGAAGTTGGAAAGGGTGAAACAATGTAAGTGACAAAAACATATAAATACGAAGAGCTTTCTCCTGCCTGGGGGCAGTACAAAAACACGATGCAAGGTTACGGAGAGCCTACTCGGCGTGGTGTTGACTCGGCGTTGTCTTACTTGATCTTTCTCTTTCGTATATTCGTACATGGCTTGCTCGCTTTTCTAGTGATTCTAGCGACCGGTCATATAAAAAATCGTGTTTTCTTTTCGGCTATTCTCCCCTTCTTGATGTTTTCTATTTTGTCTAACTTGCTCTCTTTATGCTGCTGAATGTTCTGCTCGTATTGCTCCAGTTTCTGTATTATGCTCATATTTTTAGCAAGTAACGAGTAATCAAAGTAATCCGTTAGCAATATTTTATAACGAAATTACATTTGAAATTACTTCCGAAAAAAAGTAACGTGGCAATGACAAAATTACTTGAAAAAGTAACGGATTAGTTCCCAAGTCTGCGTGTCCCCTATGTTCCCTTAAAAGAGAGGAAAGTTGCTCCAACAAAACGGAGAGGAAATTTTGCTCCCCTAAGGAGGGAGAAAAGTTGCCTATTTTTGCTCGTGGAGAAAACGTTGTTCACCTCGGAGGCATGCGGTTTAGAGAGGCTCGTTTTAGCGAACGCCGTTTTACCGACCCCGGTTTATCGAATGCCTTTATAGAGAACCCAGTTTAGAGAAAATGGCGATGAGCCACCTTTTAGCGAATTCGGCCGCCGCGAAGCGGCGTGTACGGGTAAATCCGGTGAGTTAACATTTTCGTAATGAGCCGCCGCAGACTGCCGCCGCGAAGCGGCGGGAGCGCAGCGGGGGGCATGGGTTAACACGCGGACCAGTGATACACGCAAGAAGTAGGAAAGCCTTTTTTTAAAAAGCGTCCCCTTTTCGATAAACGGCGTTTCTCTAAACTGAGGCTCTGCTTTCTCTAAACCGTGCTTCGATAAAACGTGCCCATTCTCTAAAACGTGCTTCGATGAAATGGCATTCTCTAAACCGTAGTAAACCCGTTCACCTAAAGGTCTATTCACACGATGCATCTTGTTGGCGAATCTTGCATCGCGAAACTGGGCCTCGGGAAACAGATGCCCCGTGTGAACGTGACCGGAAAAGTGGCGCTCCTCTGAAAAAGGCTGCGCGCCGCCATCGCTTCTGGACCGATATTTTGCTGGAACTTCACCGAGGCCTGTCAGTCACCTGAAGGAGAAACGCGGACGCTGCCCATGGCCGCTCGACATCGCTAGGACATCCTGACCTTCCAAGCGGAGCGAGCTTTCGGAGGAGTCTGGTTTTTGGCCGATTCCGTATCCGAACTAAAGCCGAAAAGAGAAGACAAACATGGCGGCGAACGAGAAGCGGAGAAGCGGTGGGTACGGGTTCTGTACGGGCGATATGGGTTAGCAGTTCGGGTTGGTGGCGCGCTGCAAATTCATCGATCAACAGACGGCGCGAGTGGGAGCACCGAATATAAACGTGATGAATGGGGCCCCTACCTAAAAGACCAGTTTAAGGTGGATTATGGAACAGGAAAATCTAACTGGATTTCTTTCTGGAAACCTGAATTCCAGTTGGCAGACCGTTGTCTGCAAACTGTATTTTAGGTTTCCACCTAGAAATCCAGTTAGATTTTCCTGTTCCATAATCCACCTTAAACTGGTCTTTTAGGTAGGTCATCCGCGAGATCATCCGCCTGTACTTTGACGTTCGCGGTCTTTCCCGGGTTCGGCAGGCACTCTAAATACAGTGAGCCGAATTTGAGGAACTTTATGGAGTGGTATTAATAAAGAAGACTGTCTCTTCACCATGAGCGTATTCCATATCAATTTTATGCGAAACGCTTAATATTCCCGGTGCAGATGGCAAGGTTCGGAGAAATTCACGTGAACCAATATGTCACGGATTTCGCGCGTCAGGCTCCACGCGTGAACACGCCGATTTCGCGAAATTCCGGCTTTGCTAAAACGTTGCGCGTTAAAAAGATGCATGGGGTGAATAATTCTTAGGAAAGAAAATGATCACATTTGACCTCCCAATGCAGGAAACATTGCCCCCTCTTGTAATGGATATTGCTTTCCATAGAGCCATTAAATAAGCTGCGGTTCAGAGCAAAGCACTTCAGTTATCTTGGCGCTTAAAATCACGGTAAACAGTTATTTGAAGCTTTATTTGAAATCGCAGAAAACGCTTTTCCGTCCTTCAGAATTGCTAACGCCATTCTCGACAGAGCAAAAAAAAAAAAAAAAAGATATAATAATAATAATCTTAGTTTTCTTAGTATCCTATCTAAAGCTGAGGACGTCGCATTTTTTAATCGGGCCGATCCATAGTTGCGTGTGCACTGCACTAAGCCCGAAAATGGCGGTGCCCACGAGCAGAACGGAGTGCCAATATTCTAAGCGTAGCTCAATTTTTTTAAAAATTAGATTCCACAAATAAATGCTCAAAACAGCAAAAAAAAAAAAAAATTAAGCACATTTATGCATTTTTTATTAGTATGTGAATGCATGCTGCCTGCGGCGTATTGCTTCCGCCTCGCGTTGTCGAAGGGCCTCGTCTTCTTGCCGTCTGAGACGCTTTGAATCGGGATCCGCTTACGCCTCACGCTTTCGAAAGGCTTTTTTCTGTCTCCTAGTGCGTAGCGTCGGCCGCTGCTTGTTCCGCCCATAGAGTTATTATCATGTACGCTAGAGGTTCAACTGGCGCTAGTGTGCTGTTGCAAATTGAAGCAGACAGCAAGCAGTCGAAAATTGACTTCCGGTAATGCATTTCTATGGAAAAAAGCGAGTGCATTTTCTCTCCGCGCTCGATTATAAGAGCAAATATCAGGAATAATTCGTACGTACTAGGCACATTGGAACATTTCCCAGTCACGCAGATGCAATAATTAATCAGTTACGACGTTTTCATTTTAAAATCGTGGCATGAAAAACGGTGCTATATCCGCTTCGTACATGTATTTCTGTGCACCGTCGGACACTGTTAGCGCGAACGCGGCATCGGCGCTTTCCAGTATGGGGGATATACGTGCCAAACGAACGAAGGACATGTGAAAAACCGAGAGAGACGGCAAGAACTACGCAGTAACACTGAATAAGTAACTCCTTGTGCTTGCAGACGATCAAAATAAATTTAAAGTCACGTAATATAGTTCGATTTTCAATAAAAGAGTACTGCTTTATTCTTTCTGCTCATGAATATGTGCGAAGATGCTTGTTCTGGGTTCAAAGCATCACCAGCACGCTCCAAATCTTTGCAAATAATGACAAGCCAGAGAACAGGTGCCCGATAAAAACTGCCCGACATAGGAAATAATAAGAAAACACACCTTTCGTAGCCCACGTACTTTATTCTTTACGTTTCGAACGTTTTTTTTTTTTAACCACTCGTAAAGATACTCGACGGGATCATTTTCATATAGTGACAGGACGGGCATGCAAGCTATATATGAGCACCAACGGAATTCTGGCGGACTTTGAACATACTCTACATTCCTTTCGATCTTTAGTTTGCCTAGAAACGTCGCTCGTTTCTACATACCTACCATGAAACAGAGGTTTGGGCCTGAAATATAGCGAAGTTTAACATCGTTCAGCGGTAAAGACAAAATGCTGTAACTAAAGCCATTAGACTTTCACAATATTATTAAACGTACATACTATCCGATACAACCAAAATCTTTCTTTCAATCTTTATTTTTGGCCTTATAGCCAACGGTGCCCCATACAAAAAGCTGCCAAAGGCAGCTTGACGGGGTCTGGGGCCCGTTTAGAGATTGGCAGCAGGACTAATTTTCCCAAAAAATAAATAAAACACGCTAAATATTTTTTATCAAAATACCAAAATCAAAATACCAATATTTACCAAAAATACTAAGGTCGCACACAAGCGCACAAACCAGAAAAATATACGCACAGCTTCTGTTCATAATATTCTACAAAATATAACACTTTCTAAAAGAGAAATACGGTTAGCAAGAAGCAATATAACAACAACAAAAAAGCGTACACAGCCATTTTTCACATTACACAGAATTACAACCTTTTTAACAAGAATAGATATACCATACAATAAAACGCTTTCACATTTATTTAAACACAATGTCCGACAGGACTATAAGAAGTACATCAATAATAATTTCCTTCCCATGTTATATACTATATCAATATTGTTGGTAAGTAAATGGTTAAGTAATGAAGGTAGACGATAAGTGATTGACTGATAAGTATAATTAGTACGAGCTCGAGGTATGATCCATCTTTCCGAGAGGCGTGTGTTGATGCGATGAGGATGTTCGGAGAGGTTCGCCATTTCACATAAAAACAAGATATGGTCAGAAGTTGAAAAGCGGAAACTATGCAGCAGTCTATAGTCGTACATCTTTTCAATGGTAATTACTTTATATTGGGCAAATAGGGGCTTTGTATGAGCCATATAGTGTTCATTGGCAATGTAACGGAGCATTTTCTTTTTGAAGTAACGCAAGCTTTTTAATATTTATTTGAGTAGTCTTCCCCCAAATAAGATGACAGTAATTGATGTAGGACTGAAATAGTGAATAGTAAATTTGTAGTTTAACATTAACTGGAAAAACAGAGCGACAGTGTGACATGATTCCAACCACTTTGGACAGCTTCTTGACGAGATAATCGACATGGTCATTCCACAAAAGATGCCCAGAAAAAATTATTCCGAGCGTTTTATGACTTTTTACTAATTCAATTGGTGTAGAACCAATTGTAATATTGTTGTTAATAGCTACAGCTTTGTTTTTCGGTCGAAAAACAATAGCCTTTGTTTTCTGGATGTTGATCTTAAAGGTTCCCTGCAATGCCTTTTTTACTCATTTTTAATTTGCACCAAACCTGAGCGCACTGAACGTAGTAACCTAATGACACTTTTCTTTTCTCGAATTTCGATTTATTTTAGAAGTTATAGGCAAATTAAGATTACAAAAACAAGCAAAAAATAACCTCCTTCATGACGTCCTTGGTTGCTTGAGTGGCCGTGAACTAGACGAGGGGTGGTGAGCTGAGCGAGCGCTCACGGCTGCCGTACTCCGTGTCAACGGCGCGAGAGGGCGCCACTAAAGCGTGTTCTGGATAGGCTGTATGTAGCGGGTACGGTGGCGGGCAGCTAGAGCGGCTCTCATTGCATTTGCTGCGCGATTAAACACAAATTCGGCATGACACTTCATTGGCCACAAACGACAGCAAACACGGGGTAAAGATCAGTTCAGAATGGGAGCCACTTTGCGCTGCCATACCGCGAAACGGCCAAACCGCAAGACAAAGCTGCTCACCGAAGGCCTTGGGAACGCTCAGAGCCGGCCGGGTCCTTCGGTCCCTACTGGCCGCAGCGCCGCCGCGTACATCCGGGACCTTTCCGTGTCGGCGCCTGATCCCACTACTCCTTTCTAGTAGGCGCCGCCTTTTCCACCGATTGGTGGCGGGTATGTCGACGGATCATTTCTTGTTTCCGTACTTTATAAACTGCATTTGTTTCTTTTCTGATCGCAAATACTGAACAAAAACTACTTTTATAAATAATTGAAACGGTTCGCGCCACTTATATTTTGTATTTCGACTAAAAAGAAGCTTTTAGCGGCTCTGACCAGTAGTAAGTCCAGGACCTAAGACGTCACATTACGCGCGCTTTCGGTACTCGCGGGTCGCCCCCGTCGGTGGAGGAGGTTTCCGCGTCGTCCGGTTAAAATATGACGCACTGATATTTAGTGACTCTCTCCGTGCCCGCTGGCTTGCCCGAACCCCAAGAGACGTGGAAACCGCAAAAAAGGTAGACGCTTAATTATGATTGCAGGGCCCCTTTAAGGCCATTGCTGTTGGACCATATAAAAAACTGGCTAAGGACATTATTTGCGTCGGCTATTAATTTTTCAACATTCGTTTCAGCAAGAAATAGGCTTGTGTCGTCAGCATATATTATATATTTTATTTGTTTATTGATGTTGACGATGTCATTATATATATATATATTAAATAACATAGGCCCAAGAATACTGCCCTGGGGGACACCACATCGTACTTTAAGAAAAAGGCGATGTATGACCATCGACCACAACACATTGGGCGCGTTGCTCAAGATAAGAGCGAAAAAGGGATAGGGGTACGCCACGGACACCGTATCAGTATAGTTTATCTAATATAATGTTGTGGTTGATGAAATCAAAAGCCTTACTAAAATCTATGAATATGCCTAGGGTAAATAATCGATTTTCTATATTTTTGCAAAATAATTTCTTTTTGTTGAAGTAATGCAGATTCTTTAGACTTTCCTTTACGGAAACCAAATTGACAATCCGTTAACACAGAATGATTATTTAAGAAAAGAGTTTAGGTGTTTTAAAATAATCGTTTCAAGCCCTTTGGAAAATATTGGAAGTATGGAGATAGGTCTGTAGTTCGTTAGGAGATTTCTGTCTTCTCCTTTAAATATAACAGAGACTTTAGCTAATTTCATTTTACGGGGAAATGTTCCTGACGACAAGGCAAAGTTTACGGAACTCGATGTGGCCGTTTTATTCGTGTTGCTGACTCTTACCAGCTGCGCTACAGCGCTAACAACCCTAGATCACAAAGCTGCCAAAATATACTGGCGCGAGCGCGTGACATTATTTATGGTTTCCTTTGCGCGAGAAGGCGTGCCAACGGTCTGCGAGATCAAACACCATGCTCGCGCCAACAGCACTTGACAGCGCTCTACACTAAGGATGGAACAAAAGGGTCGTTCGATTTACCTGCACCTCCTGCACCGGCGCACAAAACTTGACTCGCTGCACGAGCGCTCGCGCAGCCGTCAGGGCTTCATCCAAAGCAACTACATAGCTCGCGTTTTTGGCATGCGCGGCTAATAATTGCCCATGCTAAGGTGGGACGAAGTATAACAGCTGTCACTGTAAAACGTAAACATAATTCGACAGAGATCTGTCTGGTTAAGAAATAAATAGACTGACTGAAAAAAACTCCCGAAACGTCTAAGTTTGAATAAATGTAAGATACCCTGTTTCGGGACCAGCTCGGTCCCTTGGTACCTGGGTACATCACGGGTGACTATGCATGGGTTGGGCGAATCTTCTTCGTCTTCATCACCGATCTCAATGACAATTGCTGGATCGCGCTTCCCGCTCCCGCAAGTGAAGCCACCGGACGCAACCTCGCTGGGATACGATTTGCGGTTTTGCCAGCGTTTTTGCTGCGGTTTTCCAGCGTGCTGTAAACACGTTTTCTACTCGTTCGTCGTCATTCGCCGAACAAGTTCTTTAACACACTCTGTGTATTGTTGAGACTTGCCGTTGTGAACACGTGGAAAATTTTACGAAGGCGCAGTGTCGCAGGAGAAAGCCACAGCTCGTCGCAAGCAGGTTTCGCCGGTCCCGCGGCGGGATAAAAGCTTCCTTGGCACGCCGAAGTGCTGCGTCTCTGTGCCTTCGCACGCTTGGATACCGATCAAGATTCATTTCGGCGCCGTGTGGATGTGTTTTGCGAGTGCAATGTGCGTGAAGTCGTATGTACCTCTGGAGCAGCGTTTTACTTTTACTCTGTCTACTGTATTTGTAATTTGCGGCACTCGCGGTCCAAAAACCGAGCTTGATCCAGTGTCCAGTGGCGACGGAAGAGGGGGAAAAGGGGGAAGGAAAACGGCATCAGCGGCGTTTTTTTTTTTGTTTACTAGACGCTTATGGCAATCAATTGATCAGTACTACAACATCTACATTTCTGTGCAACCCCCCCCCTCCCCCTATTTTTCCAACCAAACGCTTCCGACGCCCGTGGCTCCATTGTTTTAAAAGTGGCGATGTGATTTGAACCCTTAAGGTAAGAAAGTTGCCCTTGCGATCTTGGTTCCATGAAGTGGTGATCGATTTGCTAAGAGTTGAAAGGAGGCTTTCATGTGTGACGTACGCCAAAGGCACGAATAAACACCGACCGAAGTGATGGAATTCTCGAGTAATTGCATGAGGCTACAATAGAGTAGTTCACAGGAACTATTAAATTATTTTAATAAACAAAACAAAGTGTCCAAGTCGTAACACATTCATCAGCTCCAATAAAAGCAGCACAATAACTTCATGCATGCTTGTTATAAAAATGAAGCACATAAAGCATTACTCGGAGTCACTTTTCACTGACCCAGAAAAATAACAGTACGCATGTTATTGGAACTTATGTTTGGTCCCACACTCTGTTCCATAAATCGGCGTGCCTGGTGGTGCAGCCTGATCTTCGAGTAGCAGGAAGCTGTGAGCTTGATTAGTTCAACGACATGGTTATTCTGGGGTTCAGTATCGAACATGTGTTCATGTGTGCCTCGGAAGAGTTCAGCCTGGTCTTCGGCAAGGTCATGCAGAGTAGCGCACACAATGGCAGCTTGTAGGTTCGGTCGCTGGATTAGCTTTCTGCAAGTGCTGTTACTGGCCTCGAGCCTCCTAAGGCATTTCTCAGTACTTTTGCATATAACCCCCACACTTGACGAGGGGACAAGTAGCCCGCCCCGGTTCTTTCGCCGAAGAAGCAGGCCACCACTTCCTTCTTGCTCTTGCAAGGCTGCCATGCAGTCTGGGCAGGTTATCTTTCTTTTGCAGCATGCGGACAACATAACCGGCGATGTAATCTACCACATTCTCCACGTACAGGGACAGAGTTGTGGTGTTTGGAACGTCCACATTGTCATGGTCCTCTGCTCTGGGGGAGGCGATCATGCCAAAGCGGCGGGCTGCTGCATGGTCATCCAATGGAGCATCGTGGGCCACGTCTTCATGGTGGTTGGCCCTCCTGGTCACGTGTAGGATGCTGGTCTGGTCTTGCATCGAACAGTTCCCCCTGGCCTGTTGCACCTCGTGACGCACAAGGAGCCTTTTGTAAGCAGCCATAAACTGCAGAGCCGTCGGATTGTTATTCCAACCGCCCCTGCTTCTGATGGCGCCAAAGAAAAGCTCAAGATGATCCTGGCTGCACTCGTAGGTGAGCAGGTACCTCATGAGAGGTTCTTGACCACCCAACAGGTCTTCGCAGAGGCCCTCAAAGCTCTTTATGGCCATAATAAATCCCAGAAAAGCAGTCTTCCCTCTGGTTAGGTAGAGTGGCTGGCTAGTGACGTCCTTCAAGCCGAGAATGTAGCTGGCTGCTTCTTCAAAGAAGGGCTTCCAAAGGTGATGTGTGCTCATTCTCAAGGGTGCTTTGAAGTTCTTGACTACAGGGTTCCTTAAGTTCATCATGTCGAACAGCTTGTCGAAGATCCTGATGAGCTTCACTGTGGCCTCGCTGTCGGCAAAAGTCCCGTCCTTGAGGTCAATGTTGCAAAATTCCAAAGCATCGGCGACGCTTGAGCTGATTGCTTGAGCTGCTAGGTTAACTTTAATCTTTTGACGCCTTCACTCCATATATGCCGGTCGCAGTTTGTTGCCTGCCCTGAGACCTTCTTTTTCTTGAAGCTTGTTTAGCTCCTGAATGTAGAGCCACCTGACGGAACGTCCGTCGGGATCCTTGATCACCTGCAGAGACGAGAGAGCATTGCGCGGACTCAGAGGTGGGCAAGATACTTCGAAATTGTATCTTCGATACCGATACTCGATACCCTCGAAAATTGTATTTGAGATACCGATACAAGATACAGATGCAAAACTAATCTCCGATACAGATACTGAATACTGTATTTTAGATACCTCGATACATCGCTAAAACCTCATCCGAAGTACTTTAAAATGGGTGTATCTTATTGCTTTAGATTAATTAACAAAGGTATTAGTTGAATTCTTGTGTTTGTTATATTGCGTCTTTTTTTCAAACGTTTACACAAACGTACAAACCTCCGTAAAAATATTGCAGCCAAGAGAGCAGCGAGGTATAAAGATACACGCTATTTCAAATCCACAGAATCTACCAAACCAAAACGTTCTATCTATAATTGAGTTTTAGTCTCCGCAAGTTTTTTTCAGAAACACGGACTATGTGGTGTTAACGAGTTATAGTAGATCGTGTTTTCAGGGAAAGATATTTGTATTGGGAGCTCGCGCTGCCAGTGGCAACGATCGCGGCCAACTTAATCCCTTGAGACGCGCGATCGCTTTTCGGTGAAGGTCAGTACACAATGCCTCTCCTAGCGATGCGACGCAAGCTTACATGACCAGTTGACCACTCGCGTCGCATTTTCATGTTTAAATAAATTGGAATAATTTTTTCCTTTAGACCCCACGAAAATTGTTTTTTTTTCTCAAGTTACAGCAAGTTTCGTGTGTGAAAGAAAAAATTGTCACTAACTTTGCGGCGTTGCAAGCGCGAGATGCTAGGAGCTTTTGCGCTCCCCGGCGTAGATACGCTGTTCCCTGAAAACTCTTCTTGCGTAGCGTGCGCAAACGCAAGCGCCACACATAGCGCTGGCGTGCGCTAGAATTGCGTACGTTATTCTAAAACTCCCTGTTTACGGCACCGAAATTGCGTCCTCCAGAAAGAGGCGCCGTCTTCGGGAGGGTTGGCTATTGCCAGGATCGGCGTTTGGGCTTTCGCCTTCAAGTCATCATAGGGATAACATAAGAAACGCTGTGAATTGTTGGCGATCTCAGAGAACGCACCTTATTTCGAAGATGGCACAAACGCTCTGCTGCTTCCGTGCCCGCAGAAACACGCTCTTTCAAATTAAGCAAACATGCGAGGCGATGCAGACTTATACGCGTAGAGCCACGGAATTATCCCAGTGCTTACGAGTATCGGCACTCCGCTCGCCCGACATTTTGTAATCTGCTCCATTTTTGGTGCTCCTGCGGCGCAGACGCACACTACCAATGGTCAATATTAAAAAGTGCGACTTCCTCAGCAGTGGAGCTCCCCGGTGATAGACAGCTCCTGCATCTTATTGCTTTGCTTTGTCGCTGGACTGTTTTAAACATTTGTGGTGTACTGAAAAGCGATTTCCTGTGATTTCGTATAAAGCTTCAGATACCTGGCAGCCATAATTTCAAGCCACTGATATGTGCAGGTTTCAGCGAGCTCTGAAGCACTAGCATGTTTGTTGGCACTACTTCACGCGCTACGGTTACTGCAACCCGCTGGCGCCACGGCAGATTGGCTAGCCAACATCATCGTCTGCACGTGCCGCGGGCACCGAGCAACACGGGCCAATAAATAGGGCGTCGCAGCTCTCGGCTCGGGCGTCGAGACGTGACTGGCAATCATGCTCTGTCTCCTCTTTGTTGCTAATCTCTCACTGTTACATGCTGTCAGGAAGTGGCTCGACAATCTTCCGCTTCGAAGGTGACGATGGTGGCGATGTTGAATTCTGACTGGTGGTGCTACACGAACTGTTTCCTTAAGCCACCTCCTCCGCTGGTGTGGATAAACTGTCAGTGCCCCTGTGTCCTGGCGCGTGATGGCGTGGAAGGTGGAACACCTTCATCGGCCGTGTCATACCCATCGGAGTCGAACTCATCGAGAAAGCTCGGCGCCTCTTCTGTCTTCAAAAGTGTTGAGCGGATTTCCTGCGCATTTTCTCGTCCCTGATCTGCGAGAATCTCGATATGACCGCGGGCCGCCGCCTCCCACAACTTGCGCTTTTCTGTCCGGGAGGCGATCGCCCTCCGACTCTGCAACACTGTCGCCTTCTTTTAACAGGGCGAGTTGGTGCACACTTTTGCCCGAAGTATCGGGTATTTTTTACAATACACCGATGCTTTCAAAAAAGTATCTTCGATACCGATACTTCGATACATGTTTTTCTGGCAAGCGATGCCAGATACAAGATACTCAACTGTATCGAAAGATAGTATCGAAGATACATGTATCTTCGATACTGCCCAGCTCTGTGCGCAGTAACTTGAGCATGTGGCATATGTCAAATAGAATGAAAACTCTGGTTAGAGTTGGCTGGATGTGGAGCCAGGGCTTCATTCCTTGAGGGGAGACAGTGAGGTCAACCCCAAGTGCTTCAATCATGGTCCAGTTCGATTGGAGCCCGTCGCATGTTATGGAACAGACAACACCACCAACGTCGTGTACCTTCATTAGACACGTGTTCACCAGGTTGGCCTTCTCTGCACCACTCATGCCGTGGATCAAGAAGTACCCACAGGGCAGCTTCCAGTGGTCGTTGAGAGCTACGAGCATGAAGACTAGGGCTTCGGTGGCAACGGTTGACTGTCATCGTCCACTGCAGTTCCAAGATCGATAAGTCCTCTGAACTTCTTCCCATCCCACTCGGCGTGCTTTCGAATGCTCATCTCGTCCATGAGCAAGGCACAGAGGACTTTTTCCCCTGCTTTGCATTTTCTTCAACAGTGAGTCGCAGGGAGTGAAACGCCTCAGAGGTGAACCCAGGCTCGCCGTCAATCGAGCGGTACCATGCCCGCAGTGACGACACATGGGGCAGTGCTAGGTTGAATGTGCTTCTTACGTATTCATAAGCTTTAGTCGAATAGAACTGAAGTGTAAGAGCAAAAGCCCTTAACTCTGGTGGGTATTGCTCTTTCGTTATGTTTCCTTTCGTGTTTTTCAGTGCTCGAAGACAGACTTCCAGCGGCGTGCCAGAAAGTGACTTACTAAGAACGGAGGCAGCATCACTGCTAATAAGTTGCTTTTGCTTGAGGTCCTTGAGGATATCTTTCATGTTAGAAACCTTTCCTTTTAGCCGCCTTGTAGCCTGCTGTGTGTATTTCAACTTCTTTCTTACTGCTTCTATGTGGCCCACCACACTGTTCATCTTACGTTTCTGGGTCCGAGGGCTTTGTATGGTGTATGTGTGGTCCCGTGTTGCTGACGTGGATGGTTGTGCATCAGGGGTGTCACTTGTAGGATTAGTAGTGCCAGCGCTGCTGCCACGGTCTCTTGGAGGCTTTCTTGTCTTGGGTTGCTGAGAGAATGCCAAAAATGAACATAGACACACATGTGTCCCTACACTGAGGAAGAAAACAAATTGTAGTTTTATTACTGTTTCTGGCAAAGTTACAGGTTGAGGCCAGCAACGTAACATCTACAAAAACACATTGTGCCTGTCTGCCTATCGGTTTTGAGAATTTTGTCTTCAATTTGGATAGCGAATGGTGGGCGAGTCTTTCATGTCTCACAACCAATCAAGCCTTATTGGGAGCTCAAGATGCTTTGAACATGTACTTTGTGAATCATATGCAGTTTAAAGATAGGAAATAGCACAATTCAGGGTTCACAATTCTGTCATTACCTAACCAGCTTGCCTGCCCTCTATATCTTCTGTCAAGTAGCCAGGGTTCAGAAAGACATAACAATATCTGATTACTAAACAAGGGTGTGCAAAATATAAAATATCAGCTCGAATTGAATAGTGCCAAATAGTCACCAAAAACTTGTCTATAATCAAGTATTCAATACCAAATATTTTATTTAGAATGTGCAGAAACTAAGCAAAAACAACTGAAGCATTGTTAATGCTTGGCAAATGTATGAAATAGACCGGAAAAAAGTAGAATGTATAGATTGCGCTTGAAGAAAGTAAGGACCAGCCTATTACCTTGACAAGGTGTTCAGGTAACTTGAAGAGAGTTGGGATGGCATCTTCTCTTAAGCGTACAGTTTGACCTGTTCTCTTGAAGCACGCCTCTTCAAAGTGGTCAGAGCAAACACGACTTTCTTTGGATGGCTGCCGATTTTGCCTTCGGATGTTGCGCACCCATTCTTTACAAATTTCTGGCCGACTTTGTGGAAACCTTGAACCGAAACAAGTATTGCTACATGTCGCACTCCAGTGAGACGTTCTTCCCAGAGCAATATGTGATACTTACCGATGGTACGTCTTTTTTCGTCCTTAGACGGTTTACAGAACACCGCACAACAGCTCCTCATGACTGATCAGTGGTCTGGCTCATTATCATCAATTCCACGTGACATCAAGTTTGAGCGCGGCTTGCCTAATTGTGATTGGTCAACAGACGTACACGCCGGAACAGCTGGACGATCCAGAACTCCGTGGCCGATATATGATGCGAAGACATATACGCGCGACACCTTCAAAATTTTACCGCAGAGTCGATTCTTGATAGGTATCCAAGCGTGCGAAGGCACAGAGACGCAGAGCTTCGGCGTGTCAAGAGCTATTCACGCCGCGAGACCGGCGACACTTGCTTTCGACGAGTTGTGCCTTTACATAAGGCTTCAAGCACATTGCACTCGCAAAACACAGCCACACGGCGTCGATTCTTGATCGGTATCCAAGCGTGCGAAGGCACAGAGACGCAGCACTTCGGCGTGCCAAGGAAGCTTTGATCCCGCCGCGGGACCGGCGAAACTTGCTTTCGACGAGCTGTGCCTTTCTCCTGCGACACTGCGCTTTCGTAAACTTTTCCACGTGTTCACAACGGCAAGTCTCAACAATACAGAGAGTGTTAAAGAACTTCTTCGGCGAATGACGACGAACGAGTAGAAAACGTGTCTGCGCACGCTGGAAAACCGCAGCACAAGGCTAGCAAAACCGCAAATCGTATCCTAAGCGAGTGAAGTCCGGTGGCTTCAC
>JAZHYW010001958.1:0-40164 GCA_037355805.1 Ixodes ricinus | reverse complement strand
AAAAGACGAAGAAGCTCACAGGACAGAGACGTGTTCTTTCCGAGCTCCAGCTTTAAACATTTTATTCCTCTGCTCCTCGACTCCGAGGGCCACGAAGCTCGCCACACAGGTACGCAAACATCTTCCATACCTTGGGCAACCTAATCCTAGACCCACGGCTCGTCTCCATCACCGAGTGAGCAAAAACAGGCCGCCCCTGTGGGGCGGGCCTCGCTAAGCCTAACACCGGCGCCGCGGTTCCGGCCGCCTATCGCCTCACCGCCATGCTTGTCGACACATTGTCGGAAAGCTCGCCCGTCCAGCCCGCTGGGGCGGCACCTCCCTCATGGCAATTTACCTCACCTGCGCCCAAGCAACCCAGAAGCACAACAATTATAATGAAACTCGCAAACCACGTAAACATCACCACCCTTCGCTTCACGTCCCTCTGCGCCGCCATTCTGGACGGAGCGCGACTGACTAAACTCGAACAAGAAGACACCTACATTAGGCTCCGCGCACCGCAAAATCTCTTGGCTATCGATACGTTTCGCCCGACGGCCCACCAGAAACTTCTGCAACTCACGAACGTCACCATCGATGGTGAGTCACATGAAACCAACTCCTACGTAGCAAACGATCCTCTGAATGCCCGCGGGGTAATACATGGTATCACCGCCGAAATCACTGACGAATACCTCTCGCAACACGTTCGTGTTGAGAACGCCAAACTGCTCGGAATCCGCCGCCTTGGCCGCACGAACACCATTCTCCTCACCGTTGAAGGGCCGCGCCTTCCGCGTTACGCATTCATTCGCTGTGGAGCCTACCCGATCTATCCTCATCGAGCGAGAAGTAAACAATGTACGTTGTGCCACGGCATTGGCCACCGCGCTGACGTGTGCCCCAACAAGACCACCTTCACAAGATGTCCCATCTGCAGCAAGGTCTTCCCCTATAACAACGACCCCTTGACCACACCACACGACTGCGACCCGCACTGCTTCAACTGCAATGGGGAACACCCGCCATCCTCCTCTGCCTGTCCGGCTAGGGCGAAGGCGGACGAGGATGCTCAGAAGTGGCAACGCATTCACAAAAGACACCGCTTTCGAGCGGTCGCCCCGCCACCACAGGATTTGCAGACCTGGCCAGCCCTGCCTACCACAAACCGCTTTGACATCCTCCAGGCACCGCGGAGCCGAAGTCGCAGCCTGAGCCGCCCACCGCACAACACCAGGACCCCCTCCGATGCAGCCAGGAACCGGGACCAAACACCAAAGCCGGACAAGCAAAAGGACTCCAACACTCCCAAGGCCGACCGAACGTCGCGACCCTCGAAGCCATCAACGCCAACCCCACTGGCACCACAAGGAAGCCACCCAACTTCGGCCCCTCTTCCTCCTCAAACCCGTAGCCCCACAATTCACCCAAGCTATTCCCAAACCCTCCTAACACCTACTCCGTCTCCCCCCACCCACTGCGACATCATCGAAATGATCCAACAAGCCCTCGCCCCCATTATGCAAGCCGTCCAACGACTAGCTGACCGCATCGACAAACTCGAACAATACCTCACCACCCTCGAGGAGCACCCCCGCAAACGTGCTGCCTTCCACCAAACAAACGCCATGGAAGAAACCACGGAGGTCCAAAATGCCTGACGCCCTTCATCACCCTACACCAACCCGAACCTCCCTCGTCATATGGCAATGGAACTGTCGCAGCCTCAAACGCAAAAAGAACACCCTCCTGCAGTATATGCTTCACGCAGGGACGCAGCCGGATATCATTGCCCTCCAAGAGACCTACGGCAACTTTCCCCTTCCCGGCTACGACAGTTTTATACAACCCAGCATCGTCCCTAGACACAAAGGACACCAAACACCCCCTCCCCCTCAAGCAATGACGGTCACATACGTGCGCAAACAAATCCCAACCATCCAGGACGATTCCGGGCTCCTCAACTCCCCCACCAAGGAGCACGTAATCACACACTCCACTTACCACGGACAAAAGATCTCCATCATCAATGCCTACTGGACCCCACGTGGTCACGACTCCCCCTCCCACCTCTCCAGACGCCTGTTGTAGCAGCCAAGGCACCATCGACTCTCCTCCTCCTGGGAGACTTCAACTGTCCGCACCCCAACTGGGGATACGACCGGACCTCCGCACTAGGCAGGAAACTGGACGCCTTCGCAGGCCTGCACCACCTTACTCTCCTGAACGATACGTCCACTCCGACACGCCAAGGCACAGCCCGAGAAAATGATACAACCCCAGACCTGACATGGATACGCAGCGCCATGAGTGCAAGTTGGGACAACACTGACGAGAACCTAGGAAGTGACCACCATATCATACAGATCACTCTAACCCCCAAACACGGCACCCGGCAACGGCACTCACGAAGCCCTATATCCCAAATTGTAGACTGGCCGAAAGCCAGAAAGGCGATCGAGGACCTTCCCGCGTCTAACCCTGATCCAACAGTATGGTGCACCAACATCATGAACACAGTGGCGAAATATACGCGCCATGTTAAGCGCACTGAAGAGCACCCTTATATTGACACCCACCTCCTCAACATTTGGAGCAAACGCCGCAAAGTCGTAAAGGCCTGGAAGAAGAACAAATCCAGCACCACCCTACAAGAGAAGATCGCATGCCTTACCTACGAAGCTCAGGAGTATGCAGACCAACTAGCCACGGACACATGGCTCAAGACATGCGACAATATGAATGATCACCTCCACACTCCTAGAGTGTGGCAGATCATGCGCACCCTGCTGGGCCAGAGCCGACCCCGTAACACTTTACAGAAACTGCAACTGGCATTAGACGCGTCGCCATCGGAACTCACCGACCAAATCAGAGATATTTTCTATCCGCACTCTCTACAAAGCATTCAAGACCTTTACTATCCCCAATCGTCAGCCGAGCCTGAGGCAGAGGGTATCAACTCGGACTTCACGTTCGAGGAGCTCTTCACAGCCCTTCGTTCTTTTACGCGTACCACATCTCCTGGACCTGACAAAATCACGTACGGAATCCTCCGAAATCTCCCTGACCTGAAGCTACTTGAACTCCTAGATATTCTTAATGAGGTATGGCGCTCTGGAAACATCCCTGCGTCGTGGAAAACTGCCGACGTCCTAGTCATCCCGAAACCTGGTAAACCCGCAACCACCATCAACAACCTCCGCCCCATCTCCATGACCTCCTGTTTGGGAAAACTAATGGAGAAGATGGCGCTTAATCGGCTGGAGTGGCACCTCGACGCTCACAACCACCTTGCTCCCACCATGATCGGATTCCGCTCCCATGTTAGCACTCAGGACGTCGCCCGCCGCATCCGTGAAGATATATACGCTTACAAAAGCACAGCACAACTCCGTACAATTGCCGGAGTGGACATTAAAAAGGCTTTTGATGGGGTAGACCACTCGGCAATTCTACACAACCTCGCAGACACTCGCCCTGGTTTGAGACTTTTTAATTACATTAAGAACTTCCTTACGGATCGAACAATTAGAATCATAGGCCCGGACGGTAACCCATCTGATCCTCACCCTCTCACCAAGG
The DNA here is from genome assembly GCA_037355805.1 of Ixodes ricinus. NCBI lineage: Eukaryota > Metazoa > Arthropoda > Arachnida > Ixodida > Ixodidae > Ixodes > Ixodes ricinus. Next base: position 36,597 of record JAZHYW010001958.1, on the reverse strand, counting down.
GAACACCACAAGGCTCTGTCTTATCACCAACACTATTTAACCTCGTCATGAAGGATCTTCCACACAAACTCTCAAAAGTCCCTGGCCTCCAACATGCCATTTATGCAGACGATGTAACCATATGGTCCTCAACTGGCAGCCCAGCAAAACAAGAGGAAACTATCCAGACAGGACTCGACATCATCCAAAGCCACGCCCGTAGCGTAGGCCTCACCTGCTCCCCTGACAAATCCGCTTATGTTGTGGTCTCCAACGATGACACCAAAAAAGGAGATGCATACCGCAACCTCATCCAACTGCGTATCGATAATAACCCTATACCTCGCCGCAACCACATCAAAATTCTTGGATTCATCTTCCAACATGACGGACGAAGCACGATCTGGGTAAAGACCATTGTAAAACAACTAGAGCAAATTCTCCATATGCTCCGGCGTATCACACGACAACGCCACGGCTTACGGGAGCACGAACTTCGCAAAGTGATCGAGGCACTCGCGTACACTCGACTCATGTATGCGTATCCATATCAAACCCTCACTACCACCCAGACAAACAAAATCGAGGCTTCCCTCCGCAAGTTCACCCGCACTGCCCTGGGAGTTCCCGTATATGCCGCCAATACCAAAATAGCGGACACTGCACTTTTCAACACACTTGAAGAGAAAACAGCGGCCCATCACCAGGCCCAGTTACACCGTCTCTCAACCTCCAGACAGGGACGGACAATCCTTCAAAGCCTAGGCCACCCGACGGAGCACCTGCCCCCCATCCCTCCGCCCCCACCACCATGGGACGGCGTGCCACGAATAGAAGTACGCCCCATTCCACGAAACATGGATCCAGATAGGAACAAGACGCGCCGTCAAAACTATGCTCACTACCTCCCGACGCTATCTCACGACACATACTACACAGACGCTCATATCCAACCAGATCGGATCATCACTGCAGTCATCGGCCCCCACTCCACATCTACACGCCTACACTGCGGCGTCCCTTCCCCAACTGAGGCGGAGATCCAAGCGATCGAGGAAGCCATCACCCTTCATGACCACTCCACCTCGACTATCACAATCAGATCCGATAGCCAGGCTGCGCTGCGAGCATTTGAATGTCAAGGCCTGCCAGATCACACCCGCACTACCCTTCAGGACTACATGGACACTCACCCTCAACTCCACGTTCGTCTCGAATGGGTTCCCGGCCATCAAGGCATTCCGGAGAATGAGCGTGCACACGCTCTGGCCCGCGCAAGCAATCCTCCGGGCCCTCCGAAGCCTTGGCCGGAACCATACAACCCCCGAGAAGCTCGCGCCTCTAATCACAAGGAACGAAGAGAACATCTCCGGCTGCTACGACACCAGCGGTGCACCCTCTCATCACCCTCCACCCTCTTCAACAGAGCAGACGCCAGCCTCATTCGCCAAGCACAGACTAACTCCCTACCCTGCGATCAATACAATCACTACATACAGGGCCGCCCCGGACAGCCTTCGTGTCAGGTATGCGGGGGATACCCATCGAACGAGCACACCTACTGGCTCTGCCCAAGAGCCACAAGCTCCCCCACTCACCCCACTCCTCTGAACTTCCCTGCCCACCTCCCCTACTCCTGGGGAAACTGGGCCGCTCCTCCTCCTGACCTACAAAACGAGCTCTGGCCTCTCCTACTTCTTCATGTGCGGGAGATCCTAGACCCTCCGCAACGAAGAACCCTAACCCGGGTTATAGAAGACGATTCCTCCTCCAGTGCGGAAGATTAAGACGGCTCGGACCGGAGCTTTTGAATAAGGTTTTCTCTCTATATCGTCAACTACGCCACTGGCACGCTATGAGAACGCGATGGCCACGACCTTTTCGCCATCTTCGAGCCCAACCGATGCCGGGGGCCTACGCCCGTGTGCTTGGCTCTCGGTTTCCTCCAACGTATGACTATTTTATTGCGTTTTAAGTCATCCATCAGTTGTATTTGCATCGCGTCAGGTTTAATTAAGAGTCATATTAAGTTAGTTCAAGGTTACCTTGTATATTGTCCCCTCGTACGCGCCGCGTCACAAGCCCGTTCAGACGCTTCGTGGATGTTCGGTGCGTCGCGCAAATTTCGCTCCCGTAAATTTTGCACTTTCCTGTTTTTAGATCACGCCTCTTGTTACTCTAGCGGTGGGCAACGATAACAACTAATTGGCAGCTGAAATGCCTTCCGTAGAATAATCTGATAAGCGAGGGTATACGAGAGAGCAATCGTTGTTCCAGTTTCGGAAAGAGATTGTCGGCTATATTGTAAAGTGAGCTGTAGCCCTTCGTCCGAGAGTTCGAGTTAAACGAGATGCCTTGATCGAAGCGATCGCTACTCCTGGTATGAAATAGCCACGCCGTCGACGCTTACCGCGTGTCTCTACAGAACTCTCTTATCAGTGAAACAGTGATCTTGTTCTTCGAGAACATCTGGGAAGCCGGAAACTTACGAAGAGAGAAATGAAATAAAAGAAGGTTGTGCGGGTTTGATGGCATTAAAAACGGCGCCGGCACTAACGTTTGTCGTAACGTTAGACCCATCTATTTCATAACAGAAGGTTACGAAATAAGCAACGAGCGACTCAGCGTCGGGCGGCTCGTCGCGAATGGTAAGCTCGCTCGTTTTAATTGATTTAGCTCAATTGATTGGCCGTTCCTAAGCGCGCCGAGATCACAGCATCTATCATCATCATCTCAATACATGAAAATTACTAGAAGATAGAAGAACAACACAACTAGTTTTTCACAGAAAAAAATATTAGAAGGCATTGAATAATGCATTTATTCACTTCACAGTTTCCAGAAGAATGCACAGGAAAACGATTTACAGATGGAAGTCCCCACGTTTTTCTGCAAGTCACATTACGGATTGCTGCCAGCTTTGTGTAGCAAATAGTTAGCTAGTTTTTGTCGCTAATGCGACGAAAATCCCATTTTATAAAAGGTTTCAACTTTCAATATGAAACAAGCATTCTTACCTCACAAAGGCGGGAACCTACCATGAGCGTCCACAGTTGTCGCGCTTCATTTTATTCAAGCATATTTTGGGACTTTTTTTTCCATTTTTTTTTCTTTTTTAGAATCGTAAAAAAAAGTTTGCATATATCTGCAAAGCGATAATAGAGCTCGGCTCTTTAGGAGGAAGAGGCGAGGGCACGGAGGGGAGGTTATGTCCCTACTCTTCCGTACCTCTCCTCCTCACTCTCCTCGTCTTCCATCCCCTTCTCTTCATTCTTCCTTAAATCGGTTTCCCCGCTAAATGTAGCGGGAAAATACGTCACATGACTTGGTGTCAGGTGACCTATGAACAAATTCAGTTTGTCCACAAGCTTTAGCGGAAAAATCGACGTCACGTAACTTTAAAACTAATTCAATCCCTGCTAAATTTAGAAGGGAATCGAATTGGTGTTGAGGTCACGTGACGTAATTTCTCGCTAAACCTAGCGGAGAAACTTAATTTGTCCGCTAAATCGATCGGAGAAACTAAATTTCCCGCTAAGCTTAGCGGGGATTGAATTGGGGTTGAAGTCACGTGCCGTCAAGTTTTCCGCTAAATATAGCGTGGTTACGCCCACGCCGACGGCGACGCCACGGCCGCTTAAGAAAATGGAAATCTGTACGCAGGATACCATGCGGCCCTGCATGCCTGCGTGCTGGCCTGAAATCGGTATTGGTGGACCGCCCTGCGCCGTCTCCCGGCGTTTTTCGTTGCTAGGCGGTTGCTAGGCCTGACGTCAGTTTTATGGGAGGAGTCTGTAAGAGCGAAGGTACGGCGAGTGGCCACCGAGGACAACAGAATGTCCAAACCTTTCCCCTATATATGGCTCTGGGCGGAGCGAAACGCGTGACCTCTTCAGTAGGACGCGTCAATATAAACGCTTGGACGAAAAATTGTCACGGGACTCGCACTCACGTAGTCTCCTTTGTATAACGTAGTCTTCGCCGTTCGCCAAGTTATGGAGATGGGTAGTGGGCCACGTAGGTCCGAGTTCCGAAATGCACCCTTCAGTGTTCTGCAGCTTTCTGCGGTCGCACTCATGGTGTTTCCTCGCAAACAGCCGGAATTCGTTTGAGGCAACGTTTTCGTAATGGCCGTTTTCTTCGTCGGACTCCATGGAATGGATCTTTTTGAGTAAGCCTTCTGGCATGCGTACAACCCCTCTCCTGGCTTTGCTTCTCGTTGTCGCCATTTTTGCAGGGCAGAGTCTCCTATCATCCAACATATCCAGCACCAATCTTTGCGCGCATTTCGTCTTTTTGGCCAATCTTGTTTGAGTATACGCTAGTGTGGGACATAAAGGCAACGAAGATCAGTACAAAGGCGCGATGCCATTGCATCGTGATGGACAGAACAGTTGGGCTGCCCTTTATTTCAGCATGAAGGCAAATCCACAGACGGCGCTTGTTACTGGAAAATGGTCCATTGTTTCGCTCAGCTCGTTGGACGCGCTTCGATAACAAAACTTTTCTTCGGCCACAGTGAGACTTCCCTTAAATGTGGCCGACCTCCTCCTTTCTCGACCTTGTGTTTGTGTTGCAGATCTGCGCTGCCCGAGTCGGATTATGCATCAATCACGGATTACAACGCTCTTTTATTACTAGAATGCCCTGCAAGCATCCTTCTGATAGTAATCCTGCTTCCTCTCAATCTTCTTCGTTATTCGTGTTTGATTTAAGAGTTTTGCTTGGCATGAAAAGAGTTAATTATATTTAATAACTTGTTTTTCGTTTTACAGAAGTATAACTTTCGTATATGTTTCAAGAATAACCAGTGGGTAATTATAGTGATTTATAAATTTTGAGAGAAATCAGAAACAATTTTATATCTCTTTGTATCATACACACAATATTGCGCCCATACTAGGCCGGTGGCGAAACGACGGTACGCCAAAACTGGCACGTGGTACTGCCGACTACCGCCGTTCTGCTTGAAAACGAAGGTAATGACATCTGACCATCCTGTTTCAAAAGAAATTATATAACTTATTCTTGTTCTGGAGTGCCGCAAAACAGTTTTGTGGTACACCAGAAAAATGACAACTTCTGCATGCCTCTGGGCTTTCTTTGGAACTTTAGCTACATATTTGGCACTCCAGTGGCTAGAGGGAGAAAAGCCGAACTTTGGCCTGCCCCGAATTACCAACTTTACCAAATTTACTTTGTTATCAAATTACCAAATGTACTTTGGAAGTTGTAGCAATGGGACGTAACATATTGGCGCTCCTGTAACAGACTAGAGAAGCCAAACTTTGGCACTTCCAGAATTCCCAAACTAGTTCGTCATTCTGCAAGACTGTGAGAGTGACGTTATTCTCGAAATAGAATTTCTATGCGAGCTTGGCGCCGTCATCGACCTCAGAGCAAACCAGTTGACGCCGCGAAAGGCTGTTCTGCCGCCGGTGGAGACCGACACGACGTCAACCGCGATCCGAGATATTGCCGGCCATGTGAACCTTCCGCTGCAGTCGAGTGTTTTCGTAACCGCTGCAGGACGCAGTTATGCACGGTGAAGCTCTACTGGAAGTCGCGTCAACCGCTGATTGAAAGAAATTGGCGTCGCACAAGGCGTAACAAATCTCCAGAGAAGGACGTACAACTGTTCTCGTTACAAACTCTTGAGAGGAGCCGCAGCACCTAACGAAGGGTACCACCATGGGCCACGGCGAGGAGCTTCAGGCGCTAGCCGTGGTCATCACAATACCTGAGGAAACCTCGTCGACACAGCAGAAGAGTACTTCGCCGCCGCAGCTCGACGTCAACCCCGAGCTCCCAGGTACAAAGCGCCGGCAGCTGATTGATTTATTTACTGAATACAGTGACTATTTTACCACGTCGTCCGAAGTTCGCCAAAGACCAATGGCAAGACATCGGATTGTTACCGATGACGACGCGCTCCCTGTCCACCAGCCGCCGTACCGAGTCTCCTTTTAAAGAAAAAGAAAATGCTTCAAGATCAAGTCCAGGAAATGCTCGACGACGATATCATACAACCCTCAAGAAGTTCGTGGGCGTCCCCAGTCGTCATTATAAAGAAGAAAAACAGAACCCTGAGAATCTGCGTAGACAGTCGTCGACTGAAAGTTGTGACTAAGAAGGACATCTATCCGCTCCCCGCCTCGACGATACGTTAGACCGACTGCGCCACTCCCAATATCTTTCGTCAATGGACCTGAAGAGTGGTTACCGGTAAATTTGATTCGACGAACGCGACCATGAGAAAAATACCTCAGTCACTCCTGATGAACTGTACAATTCCAAAGTGATGTCATTCGAATTTTGTACAGCACTAGCCACATTCTAGCGTGTCAAGGACACCGTCCTAGCAGGTGTTAAATGGCAGAGCTGCCTGATCAACCTGGAGGATGTCGTGGTATTTTCACTGGATTTCGACGCCCTACTGAAAAACAACATATATTTTCATACGGGTTGCCCCGTTTGGGTCATACGATGTAAAGAACATACGGGGCCCGTATACAAACAGGTTGTCCTATATGTAAACGGGTTGCAAACAGGAGCAACCGACCAGATACGGGTCGACCTGTTATGCGGATCGGCCCGTTATACGGGTCGACTCGTTATGCGGGTTGATTTGTTTTGCAGGGCAGGTCCACACGTGATGCAGGTCCACCCGTACAATTCCTGTTCAGAAAAGGTGAGCTGGCAACCTCCGGTCTGCCTTTCGTATTCTGGGGCTCTCCACTGAAATGAAATCCTGACACCATTCCTGGAAAAAGCATGCAAAGGAAATAAAACAATTACACGAAAGCTGGTACAGTTGACGAAACCGATATATTACACGCCCGACAAAAGCAAATAACCCAGCACCGTCATCACATCAACAGGAAAACTGAGCTGGTTCCCAGAAGTAGCTTAAAACTGCAAGCTTGCTGTCGATATCTTGAAGTTGCTCCGCGATGTACTTGTTCATGAGACCCTTCCGTTTCCTAGGCGACACATCCAACGTTGCTTGCCCCATGTACATGTCGAAGGCATCTGAATATGAAAAGAACATGGAAATCATCCACATACACTACTGTTAAGTCAAACTCGTTTATATCGAACTCGGAAAACCCGTCTACCAGCTCGATCTAGCGAGTAATTCTATATAAAAGTGTTAATGAATTTGACAACGAACAAGCACGCCACATTTAGAAACGTTTACTCTCGAAGCAGCATCTGTAGGTCATGAGCAGGGTTGTAAAGTACCTAGGTACAAGTAACTGGAAATCGGTATCTAGGTACTTTTCTTGTACCTGAGGTACAAACCTAGGTACTTTCATTTCTCAGTATCTGTATCTGTGTCTTAGATACATTTTCCAGTAACTTGTAACTAAGTGAAGTTACTTTTACAGGTACATTTTTAGTCACTTCATCAAAATGGTAGAAACTATAAATCCTGAAGTATTAACACACTACCATGTGCCGTGATTAGCGTTGAGTTGGGTACGACCTGGGAGGCACTGACTTGATCGAACGACGTTTTAGGGAACGAAGCCCCGGCCATGATGTTTCATCGAACGACGCTTTAGCGAACGGCGGTGCTCATTTGAGCGAACAGCGGAATTAGCGATGCCGTTCAAACGACACAAATTTATCGAGTCGCTTCGGAACTACGTTTAGGGAAAATAGCGACCTGCTTCCTTCATTGCGTGTTTGAAGCTCCTCTGACAACTATACAAGAGAAGAGATAACTTGAAAGATGTGCAAAGTTTTTGTTGCTTGTATCTTGTCCTGGTGGGGGTTCTCTTCTGCCGTAAATACAATATAAAATATAACTGAAAATGAATTATAATTACAACCGTAAAGAAATGTAACATGGCGTATATATTACAGTTTCCACTCAATAAATCAGACTCAAATTTGGCGGCTATCAAAACGGAGAAAGTTCCGAAAAAATAAAAAAATAAAAAGCTTATTTTTCTTCAAACTAGCGAAGAAGAAAAAAAAACGAGGAAGCTTGAAGCCTTCCGCTCGATGTCGCAAAGGTTAGGTGCATATGCTCTCGACTCATTCATTTCTTCATGCGGCCGACGTCTTCTGGGCGCCGCGACGTCAGCACCGGATCATGTGAATACGGTTTTTCTTATTTCTCGCATTGACACCAATAGAGCACTTTTATCGAACTCGTTTTCGTGTTTATCCTTAGTATAAAAAGCTTTACTTCCAATATATATTCACGAATTCGGGGAAAATAAATTATCTTTAAAGTAACTGTACCTGTTCCTAGGTACTTTTTTAAGCGAGTACCTAGGTGCGTACTTAGGGTACCTTTTCGTATGAGTAACTGTAACTGTATCTTAGGTACATTTTTGAAGTAACTTTTACAACCCTAGTCATGAGGAACGCTCCATGCGGCTGTTCAGTGGCGGCTTCTTTGTTCTTCGAGGTCTCACCTGCTCACCCTGTTCCCGCTCCCTACGCGAAAGAGATTTTTTTCCTTTCAACAATTAAAGCAATTGCCCCCCAAAAAAGAAAAAAAGCCAGCTTTCTCTGAAAGCTGGCTTTTCCCCAAAGAGTCCTCGGTTGCGGGGAAAGCCAGCTTGCAGATCACTTTGATCTATTGGAAGACGCTGCAATTTTCGTTCAATGTAACCGCATTTTCGCTATGCATTTTTATTGCAGCTACTAGTCTGCTTACCAATAGTTCAAAACAAGGGATAGTTCGAATTAACCGGATTCTATATAATTGGGTTTCACTGTAGCCCTAGAAAAAACACGTCACAATCACATGTTAATTTGTTGGCATATTGTACTTATTTAGGTGCAACTGAGAACAATTAGCAAAGATCTTATTGGTCTATCAACACAAAATATGTCAGCCAAAATGTTTCCCACCTTAAATCCTACCACCTTCTAAATGACAACTTTGTTTTGAAATCGGCACAGCTAGTCTCCTCTGGGCTACACTACGTTCACCCTCAGCTGAGTGTATCTCGCCGAACCAATCAAAGTCCTGTCTCTGATTGCTTGACTTCACTCTCTGCACGTGAGTCTGCAGGGGGTGAGGAAATTGATCATGTGGTTTAAAATTGACAGTTGACTGGACCAATGAGCATGCAGCTTCTACGGCCCAGTCAGCATAGGGGTGAATGGGTAACGGCGACTTGTGCAATCAACGGCCCCTCGTGGCTAGGACACAAAACTGTCAGGCTGGGTTCGTTTGACAGTTCACATGAGCTAAGCAAATAGTCACAGCATCTGGCGGTCTAAACGGAAAGCCATGAAAGTAGGTTCAAAAACGCCTCATGAAGATTGCCAATATATGTGGCCCACCTCCAGGTTGACCACACAATACGGTGACAGAGGTGATCTATCCCAACCTTTCAAGAACATTAGTCCTTGCTGAATACAATAAATCGTGGCACGTAAGTTTAGGCATATGCCTATACACGCTTAAATCTATACTTTCAATGTTTGCTCGCCTTATTCGAAATTTCATTTCCGAATTGACGTATAACCTGCATCATGCCAATGTATGTGAATTTGACACTTTTATTTACATTCCCAGGATTCCCCCAGCTCTTTTTGTTTACATTATTGTATACCTACATACATTACAAAATGTTGTTATGCGCACAAAACACAATGGCGGATACATGTAAATGATGATCGCCTCTGCTGCTTGCTTTATTAGATCTTCCTCAAATTAACACAAGGGCCCTATAACACCCTTCGGAATAGATGGGTGAACAAGATCTGTCATGACATCTGTAAAGTTTAAACATGACTGGGGGAAACAGGAGAACACGGCAGCATGGTTGGAGCATTGCTCACAAAAAGACGGGAAAGAATTGCTTTATGGAGCCTGTCACCATACGTGGGGGCTGAGCTAGCCGTGAATTAAGCATTAAAAAAGCGAGAAATTATAAGTGTCAAGAATGAGAAGTTATTTTACGCTCCTGCATTGAGGGGCCCAGAATAATGAATATTTAAACCTTATTTGATGTCTAAGCGAAGCCCATTTGCCTTTGTGCTAACGTGACAAAGGAAACCTCAAAACTGCCTTGGTGCAGGTGATGGGTCGCAGTCTGAAGATGTGATCTCAACCAGTCGAAGTGTTCTTTTTTACAAGGCGTGAAACGTTAGTTTACCATGCTTCTTTAAGGACTGCTGCTTCTTGACATCAGGTACTATCGCGGCCGGTATGAGCTGAAACGGCAGGTGTGACGCTATCAGCGCCGCCTGGCACCTTGCTCCATTAACACTGGCGCCACACTGACGCAGAGACAAATCTCCTCGTGCGCCCGTGCCACAGCGCACTTCAGGCTGCCTTGTAGCTAGACGGCGGGTGCGATACTGAGTGCTAAGGTGACAAGGTCAAACTTGTCATTATCCATAAATATAAACCAAGATCTGAATGTGAGCCACTTATCGCAAACTGATTGTTGCACAAATCGAGGCTCTGCACAAAAGTACCGCAGAGCTTGATTTGATTAAATTTTTCAGACGATATAATGCATAACTTTTGCCATTCAAGAGAACCAAGGATCATGCTGTGGGACCCAGGGCTATTTCTTTCCCTCGATCCCCACACCTGGCTGTTGTCACATGGGATGAGCACTATACCGGCAGGCGGTGCGTCACCGCTGTGTGATGCCTGTTAAAACATCCCCCAGCTAAATTTATCATTCACAATGCAGCGGCAGAAATGCCGGTTCTGAGGGCATGTTGGTGAACGCCCCAGAAAGGCTTAATTATGCAGTTGTTTGCGGAAGAAAGTTAGATTCACCCAAATAAAAAGCGAGCCGGTAAGTATCAATTTAATTTATCCTTTAACTGGCAAAGAAAGAGAGGTGAATTATTTAAAAATGTGACTTTCACAAGTGTCTATGGACATTCGGCGCATGGTGCACTTATCGTAATGTAGATTAAAACGGCGTAAGGAACACAGGCGTAAATGTGTCTCGGCCCCAGCGTGCACAAGTTTTTGCCATGTTATACCACAAACAACACTAATTGTCCCGAGCACAAGGTGTCATGGCGTTTCGGCTCATATTCGCCGTAATAGTACCCGATATTCCTCTGCAACCACAGCCTATTGTGGCTCGGTGGAGAAAATGTATTTTTGTTGCACACGCAAAGCTCGTGTGCGACAAGGAGCCGCAAACATTCGCTTTCACGCTGCCTGCACACTCAAGAACACGTTATAGACGCTCCGAAAAGAAAGGACTGAAAAAGTAAAACAAATGAACGAGCATTCAATAATTAGACTCAAATCCACAGCTGGCTCCATGGGCACGCCGACACCTGGGACACTTTTTTTCCAAGAACAGTCTTCGACGAAGTTTGTAACTCGCTTTGTTTTTGAGTTTTGTTGCGATGGCGATGCGGCGATGTTCGTTGCTTCGGCCCACTGATCTCAATGACAATTGCTGGATCGCGCTTCCCCGCTTTTTCACTGCAGCGCGATTGAAGCCACCGGGCGGCCATCTTGCTCGTAGACGATTCGCGGTTTTTCTAGCCTTTTGCTGCGGTTTTCCAGCGTGCTATAGACACGTTTTCTACTCGTTCGTCGTCATTTGCCGAAGACGTGTTTTAAGACTCTGTGTAACCATTGAGACTTGCCGTTGTGAACACGTGGAAAATTTTACGAAAGCGCAGTGCCGCAGGAAAAAGGCACAACTCGTCGAAAACAAGTTTAGACGGTCTCGCTGAGGGGTCAAAGCTTCCTTGGCACGCCGAAGTGCTGCGTCTCTGTGCCTTCGCACGTTTGGATACCGATCAAGTATCGACGCCGCGTGAATGTGTTTTGCAAGCGCATGTGCGTGAAGCCGTATGTACCTTGGGCAGCGTTTAACTTTTTCTCTGACTGTATTTGAAACTTGCGGCACTCGCGGTCCAGAAATGAACTTGATTCAGTGTCCAGTGGCGACGAAAGACGGGGTAAAGAAAACGAAAACGGCGGCGCGTTTTTTGTTTTTTTTTTTTTGTTTTGTCTATTTGACGCTTATGGCAATCAAATCAGTAGTACAAAATCTTTATTCATCTCTGTGGCTTTTTCCTGCTGCATTTTAAGACCCTCACACAGGGTCTTAAAAATCCTCTTCGATGAATGACCACGAACGAGTGACAAGGTGTCTTCAGCACGCTGCCGCCAGCCTCTGTAACGCTAGAAAAACCGCAAATCCTCTACGAGCAAGATGGCCGTCCGGTGGCTTCACTCGCGGGAACAGGAAGCGCGATCCAGCATTTGTCATTGAGATCAGTGGTTCGACTGCAGTGGTTCCGACAAAACTCATTTGACGCAACATGTATGTGCTTGTTTTTGTCGACTTACATTTGAACTTTCATATGTAGAAATAAGCTGTTTTAAAATTTATATAATTATTTGCAAAAAAGAATGTTGGAGTGCATTGTGTACTAAACTGAACCTTGGCCGGCTTAGCTTCGTTTTATTTAAACATGGCAGCGACCACCGTTGTGAGATGTTGCCGTGCTCGACCTATTTGTTGGGCATCGGTTGCCCTGGATAGCTAGGTTCGACATTTGAGAAAAGGTACATGGAAGTGACGTAATCGGAAAGAGGAACGTGTCATAGCAACACTCACGTGGTGGTTCTGCTCACTTTAACGCCGCTACGTCATCGCAAACATGACACCTGTCACCCGTTTGAGCGACGTCCGGAGCCAACTGCCGACGAGCGGAAGGAGCTACGCATTCCCCGAGGCGTCCTTATGCGCGGGATACAGGGTGGGATTTACTACGACGCGGGGAGCAGTTCCTGCCTTTAGAGAAGGAACGGCAACCAATCCTGTGCGTCGCTGGCCGTCGCATCTGTTCTAGTAAAGGTAAAAGTATTGAAACACAATAAAAACCTGTTGGGCGTTGTTAAATCAAACCGCTTTTTTGTGTCGTTTTGCAATACATTTAAGAGTTATTTGGAGAGAAAGTTGTTTAATATTACAAGGAATGCGGGAAGCGCACTTCGCGCCTTCTTTAAAGCAACATGTCGGAGCAAGTAAGAATCGCGCGGCTGATGGCTGCACATAAAAAGCTCCTGTTACCAGCGTTTTGCGGTCCCGGCATGTAATAAAGACGCGGAAGCAAGCAGACGACCTGGACAAAGACGCCTGCTTGCTCTGTTGAACCCAAGAAACATTCCGGTTGATATGACTTGCCCTGAGACAGGGAAGAAACAATATACGTAAAAAAGGGACGGTCAACGCACAGCGTATCCAAAAACAGCTGTGTGTTCGGAGACGTGCCTTTCTTTTCCTTCCCTGCCTGAGGTCAAGGTATGTCCACTTTTCAAGAGCTCTCCTGCGCGCTCACCTTTTTTGAGACCTACAGTGTAGATCTTGTAACAGCAACTACTTTCATCTTGTCTGGAATACCTCAGTAACAAACTTCGCCAAGTCTTTCTTGTATATGCTGTAAACAACTTAATTTTCGCGAATCACCTATGATTCGCGAAAAATAGGTCCCGCGAACAATTCCGGTAAGATGTCAACGCATTGGAACCTATATTGACGTCCCACCGCGTCGCGAAAATTAGAACCCGCGAATTATCCCAACACTTCAGCTTTGAACTAAATCGCGAAATATTGATCCCGCGAAAAATAGGTCGTTTACAGTATATTATTGTCTAGCTGCATTTAATCTTGTCCCGAATATGGCAGGCCTTCGTCTATATTACTAGATGGGTTACGAAATACAACCTAGAGGTATTGTGCAGCGAAACGTGTTCAAATAAGAGATACATTTTTGACATAACATGTGATTTAAAAATGTCCAAGTGTTTAGGTTGTGCTATGCTAGTCAGTGTTCATTTTTACTTTCGAGAATGAAATATTGCATTACATGTTTTCATATCATTTTACTTTTTCAAGTTTCGGTTTCGCATACTGAAAATAAAGCACTTTCAAAAATAAACTAGCTGTGCAACATACCATAAACCCTGGCACTCTACGCAAAAAATGACACATACACCGAAAGGTCTCAAACAGCTGAAATTTTAATTTCCAAAAAGTGCTTAAATAGGCACCGTGACAAAAAGTAAGGAAGAGAGAAACCTGGAATGTCTTGAGAGATCCTAACTGACATAAATCCCAAAACTAACATCAAGAGGCACACCTGAGTGATGTACAGTCATAATACAGAAGGTAATAACGGGATGCTTAAAACCACAGCGGAAAAAAATACCCAGAATGGCAATATCCCTGGTTTAATCAACAATATTCAGGTCTACAGAGGGTCTAAAGTATTTCTTGGATCTTTGCCGGGGAAAGTGAGGTGACCTTTGTCGGTTTGGTAACCCGCAAGCCTTCTCGGTTATTATCCCACGCATTTCATGCCTTCTGCCCATAAAATAGAAAGCCTATCGATATCACCGCCATGCACTCAATACATATCAGGGGGCAGTACCGTCCGTCTCTGAACACAGCACATGGAATACCTGTGAACAGGTCCATCATGTTCCTCGATCTCACACTGGAATTTAAAGATATAAACATACGTGGGAATTATGAACCAAGGTCGTGCAAAAGATTTCTTTAGTTTGCATCTGAACATTCAAAATCTATAAAACGCAGTGTTTCCTACATTGCTCTTGTATCGGCCTTGAAGTATTGTCACCAAAATAATGGGCAAGGTTTTGAAAAGCAATTTTACTGCCTACGTGATTCTGGGTATCCGATTGGTTTCCTGGGATGCGCATCTGAAAACGTCTGCACCAAACAGTAACACAAATCAGCTGACACAGATATGGAAGAGAGAAGACAAGAACTAAGCTAAAAATTGTAGTACCTATACATTCATGGCATAACCCATAAATTAAAGGAAGTAGCTGCCAGGAAGGGCAATAAGGTTGTGTGCTCTGCTCCAAACAAGGCGTATTGTTTGCAGAAAGGTATAAAATGCAGGCAAGCTGGTGAATGACATCCAAAGTAACCCTGAGACGTAGGAACAATAAAAAAACGGACAGAACAATGAAGTCACTAACACAGCTTAAAATTTATTGAACAACCATTGCCTTATATACATGTCCAAGGCCTCTTTAACAATTCAAACGACCTCCTCGCCCACTACACAGTGTACCCTGACAAGACGAGACAAAGTAAAGTACAACTTCAACCAGAATAAAATGCGCAACATTTCTTACAAGACATAATATGCCCCATGTGACACAGGGGTTGTTTATCACATTCCACTATCACATGGCAAATGTCGCATCGGTCAATGTCACATCGGTGATAGGACAAGAAAGCATGCAGTATCTGTCAAGAGAACTACAGCAGGTCATTGCCGCACCTGGAAATGTAGTGTTGTGTTCAGCAGCATCACCATCCTTGCAAGAAACAAAAGCCTGTATGCACGAGAAATGCGGAAACATTTAAAACAATGGCCATCGAAGGAAACAAAGCAGCATGTGTCAGCGTGCCTTCCATAAAACTCGACAAGAAAAGCAATAGTGTTTGGAATGTTTTACGTCCCGCTGAAATGCGGGTCGTTTCAAACTAATTTGCATCTATAGCTCTCAGAATAAAGAACAAAAAGAAGCAGATAGCTGAGGCACATGAAGAGGAAGAAGTATTAAACCATAGTTGCTAGTCCAGCAATAAGTTTTTCTCTCAAGTTCAAGCTGGCCCTAGCCATGGTGGCTGTGATGAACTGTGCAAGGTGTTGGAGCTGAGGAGACTGCATTGCTTATGGACGGCCATGACTGCAGAGCAGCGAGTGAAGTGTGCACTTGACGGCTTTCACGGGGAGGGCTTCACTGACAGCAAGGGAACAGACGGGTCCTTGTTGGTCGAGACCTTTATCGTGTTGGCGAGCGGCTCCCCGTTGCCGGTGGCGTCCGTGCTGGTAATCACCGTGACGAGGGCGGTAGGGGCCCCCTACGGTGCCCTTTTGGGCGGGACCACCGTCGTGGCGACAGACTACTTGATGCCGGCGGCATCCCTCATGGGTGGGACTGCCATCCTGGCGTGTGCGGCATGGCGCAGGGGCACGGCTGCAGTGGGTCTCTAACCGGGCTACAAGGCGTTGCCTTAAAGCCCTGTCCCAGAGGCCGACCGGAAGGTTGGCAGGAGCCAGCCTCTCGCCATCAGACACTGACCCCTCCGAGCTCGACTCTGACTCCAACTCTGACTTTTCAGGGTCAGAACCCGACTCCGGTTTTGACTCGCTCAATGCAAGGCAGGCGTTGTGCAGCACTGCTTGCGGCTTCATAATGGTGGTGGTGGCTATTGATGGATGGTAATGCAGAGTCCAGTGCCTTTGCAGGGACCAGAACCTGTTTTTCAACAGCCCACTGCAGCGCTCCACAACAGACCTGACCGAGGAATGTGCCTTACTAGACTGGCAGCAAGCAATGGAGGTCACGTGGTTCCCAGGGACAGGGGTGATGAACCAAGAATCCAAGCCGTAGTCGCCTGCACGTTTAGAAGACGGAACCTATTATAATCTCTTCTCGTTATAATTGAAGGCAAGAAAGCAGCGAAAAGAGGAGATTGCAACTTTGTGTTTTCCTGGTACTACGAGCTCCTTCGGATAGTATTTACAAAGACGTGCCAGAGGTATAGACACAGGGCCTGCACAGTTGTTGATGTTTGGTACAGCGCATTTTCGGTGGTACTGTGGATTTCAAGTGGTACACAACCACCGTATGCAAGAGTAATGAATTGAGCTTACTCACCGAGGAGGAGCCTGTCGTCGTCTACCAGCTGCCCTTGCTTGATGTTGCCGCAGAGTCAAGAGAAGCATTACACAAAGGAGTCTTGCACCGACCCAGGGCACCGTGGCTCCATGCATCTTACCCGGCATTTTAAGTCACGCATCTGGAAGTGTGAGAGAGATACCGACATAAATTTACCTGTATGTTCCACTCATAGTTCACAGAGCAGTCTCAATTCCAGAACCTTCCAAGTTCTTTGACACTATTAACATGATTGCAACAAACCTTCATGGGCGCAAGATATGATGACAAGAAACCACTTCTTTGAAACAAACATAATGTGGCGGGCGGAAGGATGCACGTTTTAAAAGTCACGCCATACTACCTAGAGCACACGCTCGTGCAGACGGAGCACAGGGGCGGATTCACCGGGGGTGGTCCGGATGACCTGACCCCCTTTTCAATTCTGCGTGTCAAAATTCAGGCCGTGGAAACGGGGGGGGGGGGATTTAAACATATGATACGCTGACCAAAAACCTGACCCCCCCCCCTTCGAGAAATACCGGCGTCCGTCCCTGGCGGAGCACACAAGCCTGCACCTCTCATTTATAAAATGGCATATCCACACCGTACCGGCGTTACGCTGTATTCTTTCTGACACACATGGAACTGATTTTGAGTACGTAATACGAGCGTACCTACCACCATCACGTTGAGGACGTAGAAATGCTTGCGGCACAGTGCACCGCCTTCGTTGCGGTGCACTGTGCCGCAAGTCGTTCGTTCGGATCCTACGCCCGTTCGGATCGTTCTTGGACGGGCCGACAATGGCGATCATCGTTTCGTTCGCGCTACCGATGACGCCGAATATCCTACCAAGCGGCCTGAGGCCCGTCTCCACGTCGTACCTCTCGCTCGGTGTCTCGGGGAAGCGGAGCCAGCCGCGCCGGAAACCGACACGACGCACGATAGCGACGGACACGACGCGGACAAAGACGCCGACTGTCTTCAACCCCACGCTGCGTGCTCGACGCTCGCAACCAAACTTTGGAGGCACTCCGTGGCGTAGAAACGAAGTGTACAACACTTGAAGCTCCACAGTCGTGAACGTCCACGAGCTTCGTTTCGCAGTCTCTTCACCTCCGGTTCCTCGCGCCAACGTTGTTTCGTGCTGCCGGCGCTGCGTCGCACGCTTGCTATCCTCCTTGAGCTCGAATGCTGCGCGGTGCTGCCGGTGAGTCTTCCCGGCGAAAACAATAACTAAATTAGTTGAAAAGTGGCACAAACGCCCGACGACGACGTGGTTTGGAAAATATGACCAACGAATGACACCTTCTCAGGAGCTAGTACCTTTTGAAACGTACTCAGTACAAAACGAAACGTCAATATGTTGTCACGTCCGGTAGCCAACTCGGCCCAGTTTTGCCGACTCCGTCCACTTCTTTCGAGGGAAATTACGTCACTTTCGCTTCCAACCAATCGGGCGTGAAGACGTCACTTCCGCGTACTTTTAAAAGGAACATGTACAATATCGAACCTAGCCTCCCTGTTACCCACCTCCTGCGATCCGCATCAGCCACAAGTATTCTACGTATTGTCTGCCCGCCGGAAAGAATATCCAGTCTTCTCGGAAGCAAGGCTCCCACTAGGGCTGTTTGGACCGTGGCTTGGACGTCGTCGGCACCCACGAAAGGCGTGCGTGAGCCTCACGTCGTTTCTTTGGTTCCTCTAAGTTTCCGGCGACGAATTCCCCAGTCCTGGCCTCATCCCTACAAGACTTAGTTGGTGAAAAACAATCTGCGACGGAGCGGCGTCTTCGAATTGCGATTACTACGATCAGGGGCTCCTAAACGAGGGGAATGCGTTTTGGTTCCCGTGTGACACCGACTATCAAAGCGGGTTTTTAAGATTGTAGCGTAGCATCGTGCCTCACACCCAGCGGTCCCGGGTTCGATCCCCAGTAGGGGCTTGCTTTTTTGTATTCTTTTTTCTCGAACATTTGGTTTTGTCAAGGCATTTGGCGATATTTACATTTCTTTTTTATGACTAACACTGAAAGAAAAAAATCCTGTTTTCGACGAAACTTCGCTCAACTAAATTGCATGGGACTTTCTTTCAGGAGGTGCATGGGGGAAAGCGGGGCTTGGGTTGCCGGCTGGTTTGTGCAAAGCGTTTGTTTTCTGTCCCAGTATATTTCATGGTATAGACCCAGACCGTTAAACCGTGTTTTGAACATCCGGTACGTTTCTTGGTTTATAGAAACCGTTTTTCAAATTCCAGGTTTGTTTTTCATACTGTAATTATACCGTTATTTTTTTTCAGTAGGGCTCTTTATAAAGATCTGTGAATATTCTCTTTTTTGTACTTGTGATATCTATCTTTTACTTTTGTTAAATACAGAGACTACAATTGCAGACATCTTTATTTTGTTCTGCACTTTTAAGTATATATTTTTATTTTTCTGTTCCTAATTCGCCTCAAATTCGTAAAAATCTGTTGTAATAAAACATTTCTGTCTTTCGCGAGTCACCGGCCTTATCGCTTTAGTTGTGCGTCTTTGCCGGTAGGACAAACTGAAAAACCGCCTCAGATTTCCCACTTATCGGTAGAGTTACCGTGTGAGCGCTTTGCTTTCCTGGAGTTCCGGTAATGCCCGCTACGACCGGAGCCACCGTCCGGTAGACCAGATAAGGCCACCGCTAAAAAGCTACCGGGGCTCCGGACTAAGTAAACCGGGACCGGTATAAGACTCCGGGCCACCGGTATGGCGTCACCGGGACTCAAAAAACGTAGACCAGTCCCGGTATAACTGATAAGGCCGCCGATTTAAATATACCGGACCGGTATGGACCTGTACGATCCGGTATAACTTCATATGGGTTTTTCCAGTAGGGCGAACGCCCCAGACGACTTCCAGCCGTGCTTTAAGCCACTAAGACTGCCGGCCGGTCACTCAAGCCAACAAAGGCTCGGTTCGCATATATTGAACTAAGTTTCTTGGCACGTCATGAAAAACAAAGGTGTCCGCCCTGACCCCGAGAAGACCAGCGTCGTAGCTGCATTTACGCCGCCGTCTGACAAGAAGGCCGTAAGAAGATTACTCGGACTCTGTGACTACTACAGACGGTTTGTTTGGGATTTCGCCAAGCTGTCCGAACCGCTGACGACGCACCTCACGAAGGACGCTGTAAAGTCTGAATGGGCAGAAGAACACCAGCGGTCATTCGACAAGCTCAAACGAAGACTTCAGACGCCCCCGGTTCTTGGCCATTTCAACCAGTTTGCTGAAACAGATCCACACGGACGTCATTACCACTGGACTTGACGCGATAGTATTCCAATGGCAGGACGGGGCAGAGCGAGTCATCGTATACACGAGTCGGACGCTGTCTAAGGCGGAAAATACTAACTCAAGGACTGAAAAGGAGTGCCTTGCGGTCGTCTTGGCAATAACGAAGTTCCGTCCATATTAATATGGAAGTCCTTTTCGCGTGGTCACGGGTCACCACTCGCTCGGCTGGCTCGCGAATCTGAAGGACCCTTCCGGACGTCTCGCCCGGTGGAGCCTACGACTGGAGAAGTTTGACATGACCGTGGTGTACAAGTCCGGCCGGAAGCACAAGACGCCGACTGCCAGTCAAGGGCCCCAGTTGAGGCCATTCCTGCCTGCATTGAAGGCGACGACGATGAGTGTTTCCTCGGCGCTCTGGATTTGAGCGTCATGGTAGCCCTCCAGCGAGACAACCAATTGCGAGCACTTATCGAGCACCTAGAGGGACAAGGAAGCGGTGTTTCCCTAGTTTTTATACGAACACGGCCAACCTCTTTTATCCGACAAGGTGTGCTCTACAAGGAGAACTTCAGCGACAATAACATGGCGTGGCTGTTGGTGATATCTTCCAGCCTTCGAGAAGAAATCATCCAAGGATGCCATGACGACCCAACGGCTGTACAATTCGGCTACAGCAGGACGCTTGCCAAGATTCGGGAAAAATAAAACAGGCCTAGGCTACCGAACACCGTTCACCTCTACGCTCGATCATGCCGTGAGTGTCAGCGACGTAAGATACCACCGACAAAGCAGTCGGGGCTTCTGCATCCGATTGCTCCCCCGTTCACACCGTTCCAGCAGGTCGGAATGGATTTACTTGGCTCTTTCCCGCCGTCAACGTCGGGAAACCGCTGGATAATTGTCGTCACAGATTATCTCACACGTTACGCCAAGACAAAAACCCTTCCATCAGGTGCGGCTGTTGTGCCCCAGAAGTCCTCATTACAGTCCATAGATCATCGTTCATGGCCCAGATAATTCAAGAGATCCTTCTTTTCAGTAGCACCGGCCACCGTAAAACCACTGCGTACCATCCGCAGACAAATGGACTCACAGAACGGCTTAACAAAACTATCTCCGACATGATCTTCATGTATTTCGACATAGAGCAAAGAACTTGGGACGCGGTGTTACCCTACGTCACATTTGCTTACAACACGGCAGTGCAAGAGACTACAGGAGTAACCCCGCTTCAGCTGGTGCATGGCAGAAAACTAACGACCATGCTCGACGAGAGGCTACCCCACAAACCAGCTGGTGATGGGAGCCCCGACGCCCAGGTGGTTGTTCAACGAGCCGAAGAAGTTCGCCAGCTCAACCAACTCTGAATTCAAGATCAACAGCTTGCCAACGCTACCCGGCACAACCTTCGCCCGATCGACGTTCGCTTCAAGCCCGGAGACTGTGTGTGGGTTTGGGCCCCGATACTACAATGCGGTCTAAGCAAGAAACTCCTGAAGTGCTACTTCGGACCCTACAGATTGCTTCGTGGACTCCGGGATCTGAACTGCGAGGTGATGCCCGATGGAACACAAACTTTATCATGCCGCCCTGCACGACCGGAACCCGTTCATGTCGTACGCCTCAAGCGGTACTACGATCTATAGGACTGTGAATTGCGTTTGGTACTACGCTCGACAGGATTGTGTTTAAAAAGTCGCCGTAGTTTGCCACTATTTTAGTTTTTTTTCCTATTTTGCTTTTCGGCACGTCGCATCGAGACGATGCGCTTTAAAAGTTGTGTAATGCTATGCGCGTCGCTGAGCGAGCGCGTGTATCGCCGAAAGGTTACCGTGCTTGGCTGTCGCGCGGAGAATCTAGGTTCGATTCCAGCGAGCGGAATGTTCTTTTATTTATTTTTTCTACAGGGAGTTCCAACAAATCCAGAACTTTCTTGCCAGATAAAGTTACCATTGTTCTATGCGCCGTACTTTCCAGAAACCCAGGTGGCAGCAAAAGATGCTCAGCGTGGCAAGCCAGAGTCAGTCTCCCCCAGCGCTCGATCCTGCTGTTTCGCCGACATCGACGCCTGCGACGCTAGCCTTTCTTTATTTTGCTTTGGGCACAAGTTCGCCCCATCAAACGTTTAGTTTCTTCAGTTATACGCCGTCTCATCATTTGACATTCGTGACAATATGAATAAGGGGAAGAACATAAAACACATGGACACAACGGGAAATCATCTTGTCCGTCACTATGTTTTATGTTCTTCTAATTATTTTTCTTGTATATAGAAAAGGATATGTCATACTCCTTTCTCATTTGCATGCGAACGTTCGGCGTCGTTATGACAGTCGCTCTCGATCAATTTCGATTTTAAGCGCCGGCATAGATCACGATATAGTTGGTTCTTTGAATTTGAGAAAAAAACACCTGTACTCGAAAATTGCTGCGTTTTAGAAAATAAATGGTTGAAAAAATGGTGCGCTTTGTGTATTACCTCTTCTGTTTACAAGCAAACTTTTCTTTTTCAAAGAACATTCAGATATTGTGTTTACCCAGGAAATTCCCCAGAACTCGGACGCCGGTTTTCACAATCTGCGTACAAGATTTAACAATATTAGGCGCAGATTGGGAAACCCGCCCAAATATTACTCCAGGTTACCCACGTTTTCAAAATATTCGCCAAATATGTTGTGTTGTCTGGGATGCTGACATTTTATATTTTGGTCCGTTTTGTATTTCAAAGGACGATTTTATCAGAAATCAGTTGTCTAAGGCTTCTGAGAATATAAAGGTGAGCTTTATCATTTCTGTCACAATCGTAAAATATATATACACACTCAATTTCAAAAATAGTTATTTTTCTTTTTATTTATCTCATCAGGAAGGCCAAGTTTTGACGAGCAGCCCAAAGATTACTATTAGTATCAGATGTCAATATTCGCTACAGAAGTTCCTCCAATCATCACCCCTTGGTGGGCGGCATTGGCATAAATCAGATCCGTCACAGTCGGTATCATTTGTGCACTGAAAATAAATGCATAATGTGTTCTTTGTGAATCACATAGGCGGAAGCTACAGCACTTAAACAAAGGAAAAGTTATGATATAGTAAACAGTAAGAAACAGATTCATGCATAGAATTGAAGACCCGATTTCTCGCCTTCGAAATAATAATCTTAAGATGCACACCGGCTTACGCGCTACTTTTATATCATTGAATGAAAATATTCCGGTTATTTACTGAATAGCCTTCTACATAACACTCCACTGTGGGATTACCGCACACCGTAATACCACAACTCAACTCCCTTTCTTTAGAATGTCGACACAATTTCTCGAATTATACCAACAATCAGTTCAACTATTTGAGGTCAAAATGTGCAAGGTGTTTGTTAGACTTTAGAGACTGTTTTTACGGAACAAGTCAAAGTTACACAAATGCCGTTTTTGAAGGCGAGCTACACGTTCAGGGGGACATAATGTAGGAAGCTAATCGACACGATAAGATGGCAATTTAATTTACATCCGTTATTTCCCATTTGAATTAGTGAGGGTAAACGAATGGTTCCAATTGCAAATATGCTAAGCCTCTTCGAAGACGAATGAATCTGTCAATTGAGAAACATTTGAAGCGTGTTTGATGCGTGGTGGTGCACTAAAACTGCCAATCGAGCAACAGGCGCAAGGCTTCTGGTGCGAAAAGGCCTCCGCGGTTCTTCATTCTCTTATTATCCGCGTTTTCAAAACCACCAACTTTCCGCTTGTTGCAGGAGTGGCAGATACACCGCACTACCCTGCATCCCACGCGCTGCAACTATTTTAAAATTCTATCTAACTTCAGATAGAGTGAGTAGGCAGGCGAGCGGGTTCATGCCACACATTTTTGAAAAACCGAAGACGACGGACGACCAAAAGGGGGAGTATGCAGGCGGCTGTGTCAATAAAGCTCTACCAATAAAGTTTAGTAGATACTTTTATACGTTTTGTGTGTTGTCCCCTTTTTCGTCGTCCGTCCACCTCAGGTCTTTCAAAAATGAGTATCTGACTTAGTTGTTTTAGTTGACTCTTAGTATGTTTCTAATTGGAATAATGCGTTCATTTTATACCAAGAAGTTGAGTAACAAAGTTTTAGTTTATTATCTAACTTATTATGCCGATAAGCCCCTTGTAATCTGTGACACAACAAATAGCAATAACAATAGGTTTTCTTTTCAATAGGTCTTAGGCCGGGTTTTGCACTATCGCCAAAGCTTTTATAACTTACTTGAGCAGAATGGAAGTTCGGAGTGTGCAACAAAGGTTTTGATGTGTCGTATATGGAGAGGGGGGAAAAGTATAACTATTTATACCAGGATTGTTCTACGCGAACGACATTGTACTTCTAGCAGATAACCGGGTTGAATTACAAAAGCTGAGCAAATTTGCGGAGAGGTGGGCGACTCTTTGGGCATGAAATTCAGTAGCGACCGTTCACGAAAAATGGTATTCAACGACGAAAAGAAGGACCCACTGGGAATACGAGACAGTGTTAGAAAACATGTGGAGAAGTATAAATATAAGTTAATGACTAAATGAGAAAAAAAAATATTTTTGAAGAAGAGGAGTATAATATTTTAAAGAATGTATAAAAGTAATAGGGCACTATGCAATTATAATACATTAACCACTTAGGGGAATATGAAAAGGAGTCATGGTGCCGGGTTCGCCTTCTGTAAACTTGGTACTAAGCATGAAATCTGAAGTCCAGTCTGGTTTAGAGTCCTGACAAAGGAGAGTTGGCAGGTTGGGCCGGGGAGTACATAGGAGAAGATCAAATGAAGGAGTGCAAGGAGACATGGGATGGAGACCTTTCGAGGTTAGACCGGCGATAAGTAAATTGAAATTTGAACAAAGACTAGACACAATTGACGATACACTGTTGGCGAGTGCAGCAACCAAGACGTACAGCGTCGCCACCAACAAATACGACGACTCTACTCTTTGGCGCAAGCCCACCGGCACGTGGATTGAACAAAACGTTTTCACCTAAGCTCGGAGTCGGTCGTACCATCTCTTCCGTCCTGAACAACGAACGCGCTACAGCGAGCAATGCATATAAGCATTTATATATAAGGAGTCTGAACACCAAACGTGAAAGCTGAAATTAATATACCAACAGTCAAGCGCTGGGGCAGAGCAGAGTACCTCGTTAGAAAAGGAAGTGGAGGCCGGGAGGAGATTGTGGGAGAAAGGAAGGCAGCGGAAATCGGTTTTAATTTTCTATAGGGGACGAAATCAGGAAATAAGGAGGGAACATTGCTGTGATAATTCACGAGGGAGTTTGTTGTTGTTTGAGGCTAGAATGAGGGTATTGAGAACTAGGACATATAGTGTAAAGAATAAGGAAATGGCTTGCAAGCTGTTACGGGACCGAGGAGAATTTGGACGTTCGACACCTTGCTCGGAACCGCTGGGACGGTGGCAGCGCGACTTGTTGCTCGACGGAGCGTGGGAGGCAAGTTGGAATGCCCCGTTCTGGGGAAGCCGGCTGGGATGCCGCGGCCGCAAGAGGCAGAATATCACACAATGTTTTTTTAACATTTAATCTTCCTGAAACCCGCTCCCCGACTGCTTAGAAAGGTCAGCAGCCCTCTGAGTCGCGCACCAATATTTTGATAAAGATTTTCCAAACAACAAACCACCAAATGCATGACAGTCGCAGCTTACCACTTTACGTTCACAGGTTAAACTTAATGCCCTAGAAATCAGAGAAAAAAACAACAAACAAGTTATGTTGTACTATCACAGAATATGTATATTTTGAGTTTGTTTACAAAATAGAGGAGTGCTAGACATAATCTAGCAATGCGTGTTTCTATTTACCTTGGGGAAAGTATATTTTCAAATGACGATTTTTCTAATTTTGTCACCGACATGCTAATAAAAGCTGGGCCTGGCGAGCCCTGCAATCATATTCTCGTTCCTCAGGCAATGCGAGTGCGGCAGTAGCCGATAAGAGCGCCGAAGGACAAATCACAAAACGTGAATCCGGAACATTGCACGCTACACCCTGTCTTTCATGCGCTACCGGTGGCTATAATCAACCCATGGCTCATGATAATATGTAAAATGCAGTCAATGAGCTGCTCTTTGAAAGGAGCCACTAGTGAAACATGATTAAAATCCTGGAAAAAGGTAGAAAACTGCAGAATAACACAGGTGTTTCCTACCTTTTTCGTTGATTTTAATCATTCTAATGCGTACCAACTAGCCCAGCTTACCACTCTTCAAAAAATACAATAGTTGCAATTCTATATTGAAAACATTTTTAAAGTAGAAGTGTTCCACTTCAAATGGTCTCAAAAATTAAAGCAAGCAGTGAAACCATTCGCGACTGTATCAAAGCATACTTCAATTTAAAAGATTCTAAATATACGCATTGTTCTTCATACCAGTCTTACTATTGTTTCTGTGATGGTAAAATAGATATGCGGCACTATTTATATATATAGTGTAAGTCGGAGCACTAAAGCTGATACTGCCTTTGTTTCTACGTCGGCAAGGTAGTTTTCGTGGTGCCAGTGCAACCAAGAAAAGATGCTGTGTGCGGTGCTGCACGTTCAGCATAACAAAGTTTATTGTGCAATAGGTCTTGTGCACAGGCATGCACCTATTCTCAAGACAGCCTAAATAGCTTGAACGATTCTCACCGACGAGTATGTGTACGCAATACTTCAGCAACTCCGTCAGCCTTCGTATTAAACCAATTAGGCGAATAATTAGCCATATAAAGATCACCGAGTGATGGCATAATGTGTGAACATATTTGTTAGAAGGTACTGCATTTCGCGCTTTCTTGAGCAACTACGTGCTACGTAAGAGCCCAGCCTGTAAGTTCATTAACCCAGACTCACAGACCTGCTATTGATTTCTAAACTCAATTGTCCTTAAGAAGCGAGAAATGTTCCGAGAGAACATATCAAACCTGGATACTTACATAGCGTCGTGTGTCAGGGTTCCCAGAATTAAGAAAGCAGCAATAAAAACCGCCTTCATATTGGTGTATTTTAGTGAAGCGCTTCAGACCACAGCTGTGAAAGAGCAGGAGCAAACGGCACGTTTTATATCTTCAATAAGTGCGGAAACGCGAATTAATAGTTATATTTTCATACCTTGTGACGTTGTCTTGCAATATTTATAGAAAAAAACAGGCTTGTCTCGAAGTACACGTATTTCCCTGTTTCAAACCAGGAAGAGTTGTTTGTCGTAACCAGACAACCAGGAAAAGTTGTATGGCGTAAAGCGCGATTCTCGCAGCTGTTAAATAAATGTTGATGTGTGTGTGTGCCAAATGTAATAATAAAACCAGGCACATTTGGCGTATGTACCGCCGTATAACTTTTTTAATAATACAGCTATTTTAAAGAGGTACTTTCCCATAGGCAGAGTGTTCGTAATGTAATGAAATACAGTGATCCATGCAATATAATTCTGATTTCACCATCGTAGGAGGCTCTCCGCTCACCAGGAAGCTCTTGCTAATTTGAAGCCAAAGATCCTCCGTTGTATTTGTGAACAGCTAATTATCGAGCAAAAACAAATATGATTACTTTAATTAGTATTGAAATTTGCATGGTATATCATGCAAGCTAGTGCAAATAATAATATAATTTATTCTAGAAGTAGCACTTAATCTGAAAGCAATGCAGTGTTACTTCAGTATTTTCAGAAATCTTTATAAAAGCGGGGTCAATATTTCTAAACTTGACGCTGCACTATTTTTGTATCTATGCCACCATTTCTATTTTGTTTGTCTCGCACAAAATAAATATGCCAAAGAACTCGTAAAGTTGCAGCACAATATGTTTAAACTCAGTCACTACTGAAGATTACATAAATAATATTCGAGTATAGATTACTTAGTTTCCGTGTTTTATCCTGATAATGCTTTTTTTAACTGGACGCAGATAGTTAGCCGGACCTCTCGTTTTAATGCGTTCCTTTTTGGAGCGCTTCATTATTCTTCGGCAGCGCGACGTCAGTGCATTCATCAAGGACACGGGGCCGAGGTAATTACGTGGTACTCGAAACGGCCACGTCCCACTGCTATGCATGCCTTGAGGTTTTGGCGCTTTACCTGCATCGTCTTTTGGAATATGAAAAAGAAAAAAAAACGCTTAAACTGATTTGTCAATACCTGAAAGCCCGTTGACATTTCGTAAAATGCTCTGAATTGGTTTAGCTTCTGATAGTAACTGCGGACAAATCTGCAGTTGAAACCTGACCCGCAAGACAAATAACTAAAAGGTGAATTACAGCATTCAGGTTAACTAGCCAACTTACCATAACTGGGTTGCCTTCTCTAACCTCCTCCGAGCCAGAAAAACACACGTTGAACTCTACCCCTTTAAAACATTGTTTGAATTCAGATGGAACATTTTGGATAGCATGTTTATCCCATTGTTTCCGATATTCTGATTGCACTAAGGCTATCGAGTAATTTTTTGATCCGGCAATAAATTATGTTATGATATAGGAGACTTTGGCGTGATGTATTTCCGGCTAGAAATCTCGCCGAAGCCATGTTGATGAACTTTCGCCCGATGTGATTCTATGTGCGGAGATAATGTTTTCCAGCTCTCTTAATTTCGTTTTTGTCGTGATCGACTGCGTCAGCCCGAGTGGTCGTGAAAACAAAATACCATCTGCTGTTTTTGTTTTGTTTTATACCCACCTGTTTTATTCAGAATTAAGACGAGACAGTTATCGATAAGTCGTACCGTCGGTGTCCGAAATGATCCAGGTAGATGGCGGGACCATTATGTGCTCTAAGCGGCGTCCCCTCTCGTATTTACTACACTCTAAGAAAAAAAGGGTGTAGTCGGGTGCATCAGGCACACATGCACCCTTTTCCTGAAAGATGCACCCTGCGTTACCCAGCCAGTGTACTTGTACACCAACAATGAGCATCCTCCACTCCCTTAAAAACCTCTAGGTGTATCAGTTCAGACTGTCGAACCGAAATTTTTATCGGTTCGGTTCCGGTTCGGGTTCACGGATTTCGGTTCAGCTCCGGTTCAGTTCCGGGGAACGAAAAATAACGGTTCGAACCGGTTTGAACCGGTTCGAACCGGTTTGAACCGCTAAACTGAGAATATTTTTTCCGCATTCCTTTGGCAATAGGCACTTTTTCAAGAGTGAAGCGAGTAACTATATAGCTTTTTATCATTTGTTGAATCAACTTTTTTTTTTCAGGTACCAAAAATAAATTGCGTTGTTGAATTTCGATAAAACAGTAAACGAAAAGCTAGATTAACATATATGACTCAACATCTATTTCTTTTTACCTCAGTCGCACATATTTTACCTGAATCTAAAGGTTATCAGTCTGGTGGGTCGTCTAAAATGCGCGTGATTAGTAAACCTTTGCTTCGCAATATTAGAAGTCGAGTCCTGCTGTGCTCTTGTACTTAGAAATTAATTAGTGCATACAATCATGAGATGGGCACGTTCTCGCCATATATATTCCGAAATCGAGATTATAAAATACGTTTCACAATATATATGAAGACGATGCAACTGAGCTTATAGCAATAATATTTTCAAAATGTCAGGAAAGTTTTAGGACAAACCCTTTCAGTCTACCTTTTATAGAAACTCTGAGCGGCTAGCACAACGCTTGCTTTCCTGACCAATATTGTTTACACTCAGCGCCGTGATGCAGGCGAATAATAATGCAGAAAAGAGTGACCTTCGTATTCAGTTCGGATATGACCTAAAATAGAGCGCATTGAAGTGCACCTTTTTCACATAGCTTGGCGTTTGATGTTTGTTCTTGACAAGATGCCGGTCAATTCAATTTGTAAATAAGTATCACCCATGCTAATTGGTGATTTGTGGTTAAATACAACAAAGTGGTATTTCATAGTCTACTCGACATTACAGCTACTTAATTGGTCACTTTCTGACGGTCTGCGTGCGCAATCGTCATAGTTCGGCCACGCGCCTCTGTGTATGTACTTTGTTTTCATCCAGTCCACAGACACATAAAATTGTTGTTCATAAAATAAAAGAAGCAACAGACTTCGATATGTTTGAGAAGTTTGATATGCGTCAAGAACACAATTTATTTAAATCAGCTTGAAAATGAAAAAAAAAGCATAAGTTTTTCATAAATTACTTATACACGTGCCTCTCGAGGATAAAAATCGCCGGAAAAGAACTTTATGGTGATAGGCCCTTTATTTATGTTGTCAAGTCTTCAGGTAGTAAGAAAATATTTGTTATTGTCTTCAATAAATTTAACTGTCTGAAGTTTACATAACCGCTTCAGACCGACAAGGGAGGACGATACTCGAAAATACGCCATCTGTTGAGTCTGCGGAACGTGCTTATTTGTTCGCTGTTTGGCAGTGTGAAACACCAGGTCGCGGGGTATGCCAAAAAGAACTGTGTGCTCACGTCATAGATCTAAGGCAAATGCACGAATGTGCAGAGAAAGAGAGAGAGAGAAATAATAAATTAAATTCTTCTAAATAATGCCATACACGACGCCTTACTGCAAAAAGAACTATATAGGGATGCATGTTTTAAACGTAAACACGTTTGACGGAACTCCGTCTGGTTGGTTCAAAAAGTTGAGAAATACAGACCTTCACAAACCAAGTCCTAAACATTTAGTGGCCCGACGTTTCAATAGGTCGGGCTCAATAGGTCGACAGCCACTTAACCGTCGGCGTGTGTCAACGGACTAGGGCACTTGAAGAAAGAAAAGTGAGTGAAGCAAACGACACACCGTAGATAGAAAAGAAGCTGCTGCTCTCCACGTGCAAATAGTCGCCCTTGATAAAAAGAAAAAAAAAAAATCAGTTTTGAAACGTCGGACTTCTTTTTGTTCAGGACTTGGTTGGTTATGGTGCGTATTTATCTAGTAGAGATGCGTGTAATGATGTTCCTAATTATACATAAATATCGCAAAGAACAGACAATATATTTATTATTTAAATCACATTAGGACATCGGACTGCACGAGCTCGAAACTTCGCAGAATACTGTCTCGGGAGGCTAAAGTGATATTTGATTTTACGGGCCCTTGTTTTGTGGCCTGATTTTACAACTCCGTGCTTTATCAGTCATGCGCGCTCTAACATTTTATGAGGCTGCAGCATACCATCGCGAGACTGCAATATATACTGCACAACTTTACAATTTGGACATCTCCTTTTGCTATAGTTTGTTTCAGCTTAAAGGGGCATTGCAAAGGGACGAAGAAAACCAAATGCTGCTTCGAACGGCGTGCCTATCAGTGTCAAATATGAGCGTTCAGTGACGACATTGGTCTAGAACGTCGGATAATGATGACATGGAATTCTAGAGGTAGAACTCGCTAAATAGGCGCAAGGTACCCCTTCTGATCCTTTCAAGCACGTGACTCTCACTCATATATTTGCTTGGAACACCCGTAAATTGGTGGGGCGCTCACATCTTCGTAACTAGATGTTAATTTCCAACACTTAGGAAGATCGCGCATGGTTGTTTCACGCTCTTGTCGTTTGGGTTCTCTATTGGCTCAGACCAATAACGTCATCAACAAAAGAAAATGCGCTCGAAATTCTCAACCTCTTTCAGCTATTATGTTCAAAATACGCCAGATTTCTTGTTTATTTTATGTTTAATGTGTTGCTAGAGTCCCAGCCATTAATTCGAGCGAAAGCAATGCAAATTAAAAAAATGGCCAGAAACGCTTTGCATGGCCCCCTCAAGTCCAGATGCAGCCTATGCTATAAACAAACACTAAGATTTCGGCTAGGTACAAAGATAAAGTGTCGCGAGACTTACACGAGGCATATGAAATTAGGACCAGGGAGGAGAAATGTATAAGTGGCACGTCCCTCTCTTTATCTACAAATGAGTTTGAATTTTTGAAACGTGGGCTGAGCAGATAGGGTAAACCGGGTTTTTGTGGCTATATAACGTGTGAAGTTTCAATAAACTGCAGTTGAGAGTGCGCCTTGTCCTGTTTCCCTTCGTCTGTGTCCCTGTATTTTTTCGGCGCTTTTTGTTTGCAATGAACCAACTGGCCCAAATCTCCACTTTACTATGCTACAAGCACGAGCCTTTGGTCCCGACCACTTGCACTGCAGGAGCGCGCGTGCTTGGACGCTGAAAGCCCGGAGCTCGCTTTTTTTAGTTTCTGATACGCTCACACTTAAAGTGAAACGGAGTATTGTGTTGAGAACATCACATTTCAACAGAAAACTGAACTGTTTAACATGGTTTGCACGTGACATCATCGCACTATATGCGAGTGGTCAGAGATTTCTTTTTGCTGAGAAAATCAAATCCCGAGGTGCAAGATGCACGCTGCAGAAGGTTCGCGCTCAGTGCAACCCATGTATTCAGAAACAAAAATTATTCTTGCTTGGTGCAGCGTCGTGAGGAAGGGCGCGAGCGTCTGGCACCCCGAAAACGCGCTTTCTGGCAGGAGTGATTTCGCAAACAAAGTGGTTTTATACCCAAATCACACGGCAGCGTAAAGGTACCTTTAGCCCAGGTACCTGTCGTAAAGGGAGCTGGAGAACGTGATCACACGGCGCCTAAAGGTCCCTTTCGCTAAGGAAGGTCCTGTGTTAAACGGAGCTCGCCAAGCTCCCTTTACAGCTACAGGGAGTAGCCTCGGACCCAAAAACTCAAAATAAAAATCACAGATACATAAATATATCTTGTTTAATGCATTATAACAAATTGATATATATATATAAGTAGCGAATTACGAAATGATTGTGGACACAAATGCGATGGAAAAATACATTAGCGAGGAACGCATACTCCGGCTAGCAGGTAGCAGCGGCGGCACGTGGAAAAGAATGTCTTCTACGAACCCGAACGCGATGGACCACTGCGAGCTCTTGTTCGAGGTTCTAGACGAGTCGTCCAACTCTCCCGCCCAGGACCTTTTATCCTTGTCGTCACCCATTCCTTTCGATAGCGTCACTGGCATGTAGAGTTGTTGAAATGGTAAATAATGGTCAGAAAGGCGGCAAAGACAGGAGCCAAGCAATGGCGACCATCACGGTTCTTCACCTTTATTTCCTCTTCGTTTTCTCCCAATCTATCAACAAACTCCCACAATTACACTACAAAAACTGCGCGTGAAACCGATTTCGAGGAATAATTGTTTATCACGTGCTCCTCTCGCGGTTTAGCAGGAATGCAATCGACATCATTTTAAAGTGCTCCGTTTATTTATCATGTGATCAAGAACGCCTTTACTACAGGTACCTTCAGCTAAGGGACCTAAGCTAAAGGTACCCTTACGCTGCCGTGTGAATTGGGTATTACAGGATCACGTTGTCTGCTCTGTGCCGAAGATGCGGAGAGAAGAACCTTTACAACACAGTAGGTTTTTAACCCCCCCCCCCTTTTTTTTTAATTTGACGATGCTCCTCCAGAGAATACTTTTTATTTCTGAGGGACTCCCTCCTATGTTTGGGGGTGCCAATTCGACAATTATATTTCTATCATTTGTTAGCAGTAATTCTCCATTTCGTTTATTTTGCATCCAAAAACTGTGAAGTTTAAACGAAACTGCGAGAATTTCAGCGGCTGCCGACTTTCGGCTGTCCCTCAAAAGCCACTAGAATCTTTCCTTTCAGGTATCCCTGCCATACACACTTGTAGTTCTATTATCGTCAGATTAATAAGCCATATTTAGTCTTTTCAATGCTTCTATTCTCGTGGACAACTTTCTCAGAAAGTTCAGCTACAACGAAAACATGGTTGAGTGCCTCAATGATGTGTACATGTAAAATAGTTCATGCAACAGTTTTTGCACTTTCAGTAAATATCACTAAGAGGTAATCCCTGACGTTGATAGCTTGTAAAAACACCCATTCGTTTTCCTCTCTGCTCAATGGCAGGAGCAGAAAAAATAAAGGAAAGAAACAGCTTTCCCCTCCTCAACTCGCTATTAGAACAGGCGGCAATGTGATCTGACGCTGATTGTATACCGCCAGTGTTCATCATAGTCCTGCACTGGGGTTGGCAAAGAATAAAGGATGGGTTGAGATTTAGGCTTTATTAGAGTTCGGCTATTCTTATCTTTGATCGAACACGAGCCAACACGAATGTTTGGCGATGCTGATTGTCAAGAACCCGAGCACTCGGCTCAGGCTCATGACAACCGGGTACGTCATGGTGTCGCACGACTCGCGGCGAAAAGTCGTGACGGCTAATGCCCCTGAATAAAAAAGGTAGCGACATCTCCCTCCTCCTTTGACGCCCACACCTTTTATCTTTATGTTTTGCTTTTTAACACCCGCACGTGGACTGTAGCGCCGCCTGGTTTGGACCAAGATAGCACACGGCCTTCCCATACTTGAGTCAGAGCGCAGTCAAAGGTTGAAAGACACGCGAATACATACATACAGCCCGAAAGCGCACTGTCACTGTCTACCAGCCTTGAAGGATGTGCTCAAAGAAAGACAGTGAAAGCCGTGACGTTGCACAATCGGTGTTATATGATTGGCGACATGAGCTCATAGCATGCACTGCACTCCGACAGCATAGGCATTCCTTCTCCCTCCTTCTCTGACGCGCACACCTTTTATCTTTATGTTTTGCTTTTTACACCCTCGCGTCGACTGTAGGGCCGCCTCTGGGCCGGTTTACTCGAAGCGACGGTAAACCCATTTTGGTAAACCACGGTGCCTAGGAAGGGAAAAGTACCTAGGTACTTTAATAAACGGCTGGATATAAAACAGCAATAATTATTTTTGACTGGTGAGTAGGATGCGTCATCTATCGGTGAAACAAGCCAGTCATTTTGTTTATCTTCTTTTTCCGCTGGTTGTTATCGATCTAGTATGGTATTTTAAGTCAAAGTATAGTAATGTTTTACTTGAAGACCAATTTATTTGCTTCAGATGGTACGAAGAAATTTTAGCTACTATGCTAGAGTTTGCCGACGAATATTTGAAAATGTAAGAAACATTTCCTTCAATATGTTTCGCCATAAACAACGCATAACTTTCCCGTGCTCCTTCCAGTCTGGCAACGCCGGTGCTGTAGTCTCGTTTTCGTTCCTTGCAACGCACGTTTCTGCGATTCCTGCTGATCTCAACTGTTTGCCCTCTCTTCCGTTTGCCCAACCGATCCACCGATTAGCCCACCGACCGACTGCGGACTTACTAACAACTGATTTGCGGACCTATTTGTACTTTGATAACGGAAACGATGTCGACCGGGACGAGGCGTCGACGTCGACGAGACCGCGCGTACGCGCAGTACGCTGTCGTCATGCTGGGACGTCAGCGTGTGTTCCGGGACCGCCTCGATCCGCTGGAAGAATTCGACGAGGATGCGCTGCAGCAACGATTCCGGTTTGGTCGCGCGGGAATTATGTTTCTCGCGGAGTTGCTGCGCCCGGACTTGGAGCGGTCGACGCGTCGCAGCTGCGCCCTGTCCGCAGAGCAGCAGGTGATCGTCGCTCTGCAATTCTACGCCACAGGCAACTTCCTGATCACTGCAGGCGACTACGTCCACGTGCAGGTCTCTAGTGCTTCACGGTCCGTGAGGCAGGTCACCGTAGCTCTGGCACGTCGTGCAAGGGACTTCATGCGGTAAGACTTCATACGGTAAAGAGTTTCTGAGCGTTCCGAGTCAAAAACAAAAAAAGTCAAATTGTGTTGAGTTTGTTTATGAGTAAAGCTATACGCACTCCGTCGTGCACCTTGGCCGGAAGGGGCTATACGCATTACGCGAAACTAGTATAAAACGAATGGTTACAATATGTTTTCTAAGCGGTGTCTGCTTCATACGCAAGGGGACGCGGGTTCGATCCGCGGAGTGGGCCTACTTTTTTTTGTCGAACATTTTGTTTTGTCAAGTCATTTGGCGATATTTTTTTTTACGATCAACACTGAAAACAGTGAAAAAAAAGTGAGAGCCGTTTACAACTCCCTGTAACGCCGAATTAGAGCGCAGCTCTTGAGGAGGAGGGGAAGGCACACGGGGGGGATTTTCCCCGCTAAATTTAGCGGGGAATATTTTCCGCTAAATTTAGCGGGAAAACTTCCCGCTAGATTTAGTGGGGAAATCTAGCGGAAAATTTTCCCGCTAAATCTAGAGGAAATTTTCCCCGCTAAATCTAGCGGAAAATATTTCCCGCTAAATCGAGCGGAAAATTTCCCCCGCTAAATCTCGAGGAAAATTTTTCCCGCTAAATATAGCGGAAATTTTCCCCGCTAAATCTAGCCGGAAATTTTCCCCGCTAAATCTAGCGGGAGATTTTCCCCGCTAAATCTAGCGGAAAATTTTCCCCGCTACATCTAGCGGAAAAAATTTTCCCCGCTATACTCTAGCGGAAAATTTTCCCCGGTAAATCTAGCGGGAAATTTTCCCCGCTAAATCTGAGCAGGAAAATTTTCCCCGCTAAATTTAGCGGAAAATTTTCCCCCGCTAAATTTGGCGGAAAATTTTCCCCACTAAATCTAGCGGGAAATTTTCCCCGCTAGATTTAGCGGAAAATTCTCCCCGCTAAAAAATTTCCCTCGAGATTTAGCGGGAAAAATTTTCCGCTAGATTTAGCGGGAAAATTTTCCGCTAGATTTAGCGGGGAAATTTTTCCGCTAAATTTAGCGGGAAATTTACCCATCATGCACCGCGCGGTTACGCCGACGCCGACGGCGACGGCGACGCCGCTCAAGCCG
>JAZHYW010001957.1:0-12580 GCA_037355805.1 Ixodes ricinus | reverse complement strand
AATATACTAAATAATAAAAGCATAAGTCTGGGATCTCCGCCATGCTTTTTTTAAACATTGCAAATGATTCAACTAATGACCAACAGATTATTAGAAACTAAAATCTCTGTCGCAAATTAATCTTTTCTTAAAACCAAAGATTAAGCCTTCCGAAAAATGACCCCCTAAATAAGGAAAAAGAACTACATACATGGCCGTCCGTAATAGGAGCTGTCGCCTTGACACCGAGACAAGGAGACAAATGCTGCCACGAGTAGCAGAGACTTCTGGAAAAATAGAGCCATCTCGGTCGACGTCGATATGGCCCTTTAGTTGGGGAGTTTATATAGCAGGCAATATATTCTCATTTTATTGTTATAATATAGATAAAAATGTTTCTTTTTTTGTTTAAGACACGCAAGTACAGCGGTTTCTTTCAGTTATATTGCAATAACCGCAAAAAAATATAATTTATATATGCTTTTTATTCTTGCATAACTGGAGCGACATGCTTCATGTTATGACGCAAACCTCACGGTGAAACTTTCTTTGTATCTTGTTTTATAGAGTGTCATTATAACTGGAGTGGTTGAGCTACGTTTCCTGGAAAGAATTACCTATACACCAACACACGGCTCCGCTAAAAAGAACTGGTTTATACGATACCTTCTATTGAAGAATGCGCCATAGTTTACTCTCTTTATATCGTTCCTCAGAAATTATGAAGTATATTTAAGACAAATACACTTGAAAAAGTCCTTTAAAAATTAAGAAGTACTCTAAACAAATTATTTAGCCGTTTATTTAGGAACTTCACTTAAAATAAAGGTCGCCTGTCAGGGCGTTCAATTCTCGCCAAATTATTTCAAGAGGCTTATAAATACTATAAAAACAATGCGAACTATTCAACAAATCGTAAAAACCACAATCAGACGGAAAGACTCTTATTTCACATAGAATGCGGTTAAATTCCGTCAGAATAGAGGTGCATATATATTTTTATGTTGGTAATTAATCTTGTTCACAGCATACACGCAGCATTTATATAAAATGAACAATACACAGGGTGATTTTAAAGACTTTACCAATTAGTTAAAAAAAAACTAGAGATTACTCTAATGTTATCTAAGCAGGTGACTATACGGCCAGGGAGGACGTGAAGTAGTAAACAATTGTCCCGATTAATAGGGAAATGAACTTATATTTCTTAATTACAGTTTGAATTGTTAAAGATAATAATATGGTTTGAATCAGACACTTGGTGGGCGTCATAAAATACCAGTTAGTAAACACATTTTAGGAAGATTTGGGGCCCGCAGGAAGCCGGGTGATGTGTTGAAGTCAGCACTTGTTCAACAGGTAAAATTTCCCTAGTGCTAAAACGTGCCTGCGCGGTTTTCCCGTTACATGTGCTACCTTTTTTCGCACCGCCAGCATTGCCTTCGTTGCACGAGGGATAACTTGATCTCACCAGCACGCTTCCCAAGGGCCAATT
Source organism: Ixodes ricinus (assembly GCA_037355805.1). Classification (NCBI taxonomy): domain Eukaryota; kingdom Metazoa; phylum Arthropoda; class Arachnida; order Ixodida; family Ixodidae; genus Ixodes; species Ixodes ricinus. The sequence continues at coordinate 11,106 of JAZHYW010001957.1, read as the reverse complement.
ATATCTTTCTAAAATGGACTCATTTAGTGGTTTTCGATGACGATCAGCAATTTTCTCATTTAAACTATGTTTATTGGTTTCTGGTTAAAAATGAAGTAACAGCTATTAGACAATTATTTGACTTAATGTGAAAAGTAGCCCAGTATATTATGTCCCCCTAGCCATGTGAGTTACTCCACAAACCGCATTAATGTAGCCCTTCCATCTCTTTTTAGACAAATGTGTAAAGCCTAAAAAATTACCCGGTATATTTTCCACTAAAAGTACTGACAAGACGTGCACCCTAAATAAGCGTTCATGCGCCTTTTTTTGTAAGAAGAAACTCATAAGTTTGCAGTCACCTTTATGGCGCATTATCGAGTAAACGTTTCAGAACAATACGTCTTCACTCTATCAAAGTATTCTATTGGTGACCCGCATTTTGCCGAGCACAGGAGCCCCTAGCTTACTGCGCACTTTGAAGATACGCTACATGCTTACTTTATCTAAAACTTCGTGTGCCCCTTATTTTTGTTACATCATTCTGGAATAGTTAATATATTTCTACGTAGGGATTCAAAATGAGCACGTTGAAAAGTTTCCTTTCAGATGCAAGTCGTATTTGTAGAGAAATTCGTTTCCGCTTGATGTCAGAACTAGTCTATGCCGCTAATCTTAGAGCGAACCGTAGGCGCTTACAGACAACGCCGTCTTCGCTTAATGGGACAATTCATGCTTTCGCATTAAAACGATCCCTCTGTGTGGGACCCATTAATAAATGGGCTCTAGGGACTCTATAACAAAGCGGCTCAACAAGCTTTCAAAAATTATAGCTGGGGACTAATCATGGTAAACGTTATGGAAAATTATCTTGAAGTAAGGTGACAAAAATATAGCTAAAGTTATCTTATATTTGTTTTAGTGCTAAAGAGCCGTTATTTACACGCAGCACTTGCAATTCTCACCGGCATTATATATTCTGTTTATCATTAATGTTACCTTCGTAAATATCAGTTATTAGTTCTGCTTGATGTCAGGAAGGCATTTGACTCGCTCCAGCAAGCATCGGCGATACGGGATGCCGGGAACTGCAGACAGGAACGCAAATCACCCCGATTTATTCAAACTTTCCTACAGGACTTAAGCTTCCGTGTTAGAGTGGGACAGACCCTGGGATCAACGGTCGGAAACTGCACTGGAGTTCCCCAGCGCTCTGTCGTCTCTCCGACACTTTACAACATCATCATGGCTGATCTCTCCTCAAGGCTGAAATAGATTGGCGGCTTGGGCTTTACTATCTACACCGGTGACATGGCGCTATGGTCCAATGGAGGCTCGATCGGTCAGCAGGGAGACACGCGGCATGCAAGCCTCCACGCGATCGAGGTCTTTGTGCACGAATCCGGCCTCTCCCCGTCGCCCGGAGAAGACTTCATAGGAAGTTGTAGCCAACAAACAATCATCACTAAGGTGTCAAAGACCTAGTCTGCCTCATTCTACAGAAGAAGCGGATACAATAACAACCTTCGGTTCGGGTCCCCTGACTAGTGATTGACCAGGATCTTGAGGCGTCATCCTGGTTCAACCTACTGTCAAAGACGTAGAAGAACACCTTAAACTTGATCCTACGGGTGATTTTTAAATCATGAAGAGCAGAAGAGCGAATACGTCTTGTGTTACTGAACTGACTCCTGGTTTTTAGGGCAACGCATGGTTACAACTACTTCCAATTCCAAACGAGAGGCAGAAGTTGCGCGTGAAATACCTCAACAGGCAGGCCATACCTGTAATCACAGGCCTACCAAGTTTGCGGCGATTGACAAACTACAAACTGAAGCCCGTCTCAACACTAACCGGAACTGAGCGCAGATATTCCTAGTATCTCTGCAGCTCCGACTAGAGGGTACGAAAGCCGGAAGACACATCTTGAGGCATTGTGACACAACGTTGAAGCATGCCTGCTCTGGCCCTAATCCACGTTCCTTGTAATGCGATAGCTTTCCCGGGCCACGAGCCACCTGCAAATAACAATGGGGTATAACACACTGCACCGCGAAAATGCAGCAACGAAGCATCAGAAATAGGTTGAAGCTATGATGGGCTTCGGAACGGTGCTGCGCTTCTACACTGAGGCTGGACTGCAGGGCGACCACACTGCAGTAGCATGATACTGCAAAAGGGCCGAGTTGAAACAGGTGCTAAGACCACCCAGCTTCACGACAATGAAGTAAGCAGAGCTTCAGGCACTGTTACTAGCTGCTCGGGAGAGCCAGAGACGCTTACTCGACGCAACAAATCAATCACATCATATCTACTGTTACTCTGACTCCAAGCAGGCAGTGTACAAATGTAGGAAGCATTCCACCCGAAGCCATTCTATCGGAAAGATACGCGCAATTGCACGGGAACTTCGACTTGGCGGCCACAAGTTTACGATCAAGTTGATCCAAGGCCATCAGCGAGTGCGCTGCAACGAACTGGCACACAACGCGACACGGCAAGCTTTAGGCCGAATCCCCGAGAATTGCGTAAGGCACTGTCACACTGAGGCAACAGTTGGACAACTCTACTTGGCAACATAAGGAAATCGTGTTGACGGCGAACCTGTCACATCGCAACAACATCAGCAGTCGGGCAGCACGTTGCTGCCGCCCGGCAACCGTGTTGGCCAATTTGTTATCCGACCACCCTGTCACTCCGCGCTGACGGCGGGGACAACACGGGAAACACTGCGCCATATTGATCGTTTACCTTCGCTCGTGTGGGGCGCAGAGTAGCTGGAACTTTGACTCTACAAAGTGCTGGGGCGTTCGAAAAGCTGGAAAATACCACGGGACAACATTAACTATTTAGTGTGATTAGAAAACTTGACACGGGAGTCTTTTCCACCCTTTGTTTTACCAAAATGAACCTCATTCGCTGACAAAGCAGATATCCCTAACCGAGGAAAGTGAGATCGCTGATATATGTTCGGGATTTGCGCCACCACATGAAGTGTTTCTGTCCGTTCTTTCTTTCATGCAATTCCTATTTCTCCTGCGAAATTGAGTTAGCACCGACAGTACCCCATAGTGTATTTTGTAGCGTAGTTTTGAGCTGAACTGACAGTGCTTAAAAACTGCGACAACGACACGATCGACCTTCATTACAATCGGTGGAATAAATATTTTAACGCTTTCTACTTGCCTACCACCTGCCATGTGATCGCTTTATCCCCAAATGCCTTAGGTAATTTTGAAACGAATCCGGTGTCTAGTAGCGGCTGTTTCCAAGTTCCAAGCATAAACAATCAGGATTAAAGATTAGAGTGGTAGTTTTAATGCTTTGATTGTTTAATATTTGCTTTCCTGGATTTTTTATTATACTTCATCAGGGGGTGGGTAGACATGCCATTTTATTTGACTTGCAGTAATGTGAGCTGGTCTCTCGGAAATTTTAATTTTAACACCAGTCTGAACGTTGACGACTGTAGCTGCGACCATTTCGGCAATCGCTTTCCGTAATTACGCAGTAAAAACATTGATAAAAGATTTTTAGCTGCACGCCATCCTCAATTATTGTTAAATAACGTTTTCCAAGCCTTTATTTCAGTAATACGTTATTGATAGAAAACCAGCTCTGCCATCGAAGCTATCTGCGTTTAAGTGTTGTCGGCCTGAAATTTGCTCAGTTACCGATCAGGGAAACACATGTTGTCCAACACAAGTTGCTGCGGTGTTTGTTGCCGAAAGTTGTAACACCGAGCCAACATTTTAGTTGTCGTCCATGTTGTGCGGCTGTTGCCACGATGTGACAGGTTTGTCGGACAGCACGAGGAGCGAGCAGCAAGTTGCCCGGCTGTTGGACAATCTGCTTGTGTTTCTGTTGCTGTCGTGTATCCTCAATGTGACAGGGCCTTTAGGAGCGGCCAGCACGGAAGCTAGACAGGAACAAGACTGCGGCTACGAGGAGGTCTTGCAGCTTGCAAAAAGGAAAGGTGAGAAGCGCTCCGGCTCCTGATTCCGGTGGGTGGGGACCTGGTCCGTCCTGGCTACAACCCAAAAGGGAGGGGGGGGGGCGTTTTATTCCATAAGATGCGAACCGGCGCTGCTGTCACTCAAGCCAAACGAGCACTCTTAGAGAATAAATCTGAAGAGGGTTCCCTTACGAAAATTATGTATCTGGACATATACAAAAAAACAGATATGGTTAGCTAAATAATTGTCCATATCTGGCCATATCAAGCACGTCAGTTTTTATAAGGCAGGGATGGCCAGGCTGGCCTGGCCTAAGAGCCGTAAACAAAACCACAAAACTTCAAAGAGCAGCTGGGGGGGGGGGGCAAACTTTTGTCAAGAGCATAGGACATAGAACATAGCTTTATTGATAGAACAGTCATTTTACAAAATAGAATAGCGAGCCGAAATAAGCCTCAAGGGCTTGTGTACCTGGCTCGGCAGGTGACGAAATCATATAGATTAGATAATGAAGAAGATTAATTCAAAGCAATTTACAACCTAGAGCGCACCCGTTCTCTGAAAGCTCAGTGCGTCTTGACCCAAACCGAAAAGAGACACACACCAAACAAACACGTTGGACACACTGCAACCGCAATAAACGAAACTCGAACTACTTCCAATCTATCCGAGCCAAAGCAGTCCAACTGTACGTAAGGTAGCAGTAGCACAAGACTGCGAAACTGCAACCTGTCTTTCGATTGAAAAGCGTTTTATTTCTTTTTTTCGGGAAGTGCTCGTGTGACCTTGAGGGAGTTGGGAGAGTGGGGGAGGGGCAGGGGTAAGGGTAGGGAGCCGCGAGCTACGCTTTAACACGCGACGAGCCGCATGCGGCTCGCGAGCCGCAGATTGGCCACCCGTGATATAAGGCATATCTGGCCAGATATGCCCAATTTTTATATATTCATATCTGAGTCTGCCAGATAGGGTACATCTGCCTCCCATATAAGGCCAGTTTTGTCCGTCAGATAAGGCAACCTTTATATATATTGTTGTTTTCTGCATATATCTATAGTCGGTTACAAGTCAAGAAGGTAGGAGAAGCTCCTCCCATAAGCGTGATGCGCCCGTTTCAAATCCGTCCGCAGTCGAATGAAGAGTTCACTGGAAACGCTCCTTGTTCCACTTCAATGGATAGATAATGGCCACAGAGTGGTGCCAACTTGTCTTCGACCCCCACTTTTTAAGAAAGCGACCTTTTTATTCATCGGAGAGGGAAGCGAGCCCTGAAAGCAGCCTCTGTATCTATCGGAGGGGAAGCTAATCCCCGAAAGTCGTCTTTGTTTCCATCGAAGGGGAAGACTCTAATCTCTCTCTCGTGGCTTCCACAATGCTAAGTCAAAGTCGAAAGATAAAGCAAATATGTACAGAAAGGCAAGACCCTCCTCGCGCGTTGGCCGCAACGTCACGGAAACGATGGGACGCTATTGGACGCGGAGGTGGCGGAGGGATATATGATTCCCTTTGAGGGGCATTTGCCGCTACCTTCTTGACTTGTAACCTACTATACCAAAAGTGACTTCTCCTCTGTATAAGAAAAATACCAATTGGATATTGAGCATGTACCAACTTTTATTAATTTTTACATGAGCTTCGCTTGACGCCACTCCTGATTTCGCCCAACTTACTTCCCAGGGAAAGCAGGATTATCGATATTCGCTTGACGAATGTCGATGAAACGTTAATGTCGACGAAACGTGTGTCCATGAAACGTGTATCCCCAGAAGGTGGCTGTGGAACGTGTTATCACGAAACGCAGGAAGAATAAAATATCAGTATTCTACCTGCAGTTGTGACATGATTTCAGACGGCCAATGGCAAGATACTGCTGGTAGAATTTCGGAGAAATTATTCTCCCGGCTGCCAGGAGATATGCCCGTGCCTAATTCTAGAGGTAATCTGGAAGAGTACCTGTAGGAAGACCTTCAATTGTCGCGAAGTAGGTTGCAGCGCACTTATGTTGACGATACCGGATTTGAAAGGTGTAATCCGAGATATATGTTGACACGGGCATGACAACAACTCAAACACAAAAAACGAGAACGAAGGTGTCCGTGAAGATTCAACACGATGTAGCACAAGCTGTCATTTGTAGAACCGAACACTAAATGCATTACAAAAAATTCTTGGGCTTCTTTAAAGAAATCGCTTGTTGCCGATATACGGGTAGGACTTTTCGCATTTACTGCAGAAGAAAAACCCGCAGCAGCCACGCAGGGCGCAACACACGCCAAACTAGGTCCGGCAGAACGCATTCCGAGATTGCTAACGGCTTATGTGCCATCCGTTACACCAGGCGACCACGCTTCTGACATTTTCCGTGCACAGAGAGCAAAGTCTACGCCTGGTTGGTTCGGCGGAAACTGTGCACGTTCTACCACGCTTTCAGCTTAGGGAGAGAGAGAGAAAAGGAGGGAAGAAAAGGCCAAAGCGGGAGTGCACACACAAAAGGCTTATCGGCTTATCTTCCGGGGCCTCCCAACAATGACCACAACGAGAGGATTTGTCACTTGTACCCAAGGTTGATAGTGCAGTGAATGCTATGAGTGGGCTTGGCCTTGAGGCAGGTGCCATATTTTGCCTCATCACCAGCTTCTAGACTGTAGGTACGTGACCTTAACTGGAGACACGATTGGCCTGTAACACGCATAGCGTCAACCCTGCTGTCAATAGCAAGTGAACAGGACAGCTCTACGAAGTCCAACTTTTGAACTTCCAAAGAAGCTTTCCAGGCCAAAATATAATTTCAAAATAAAAACTATGCGCGACTATTTTTTGCGCACAATGTCAACAAATGAAATAATAGTTAAATAAATAAATATATATATATATATATATATATATATATATATATATATATCACCAATAAATTTAAAATTATGTGTACTCTGTTATGCTCGCGTTTTAAATTTCCATTTTTTTACGAAAAAGTTAAACATAAAAGACACCACTGACTGCACATTTTCCGACTTTCAACACACAATGAATCGTCGACGCTCGCAAACGGAAGGTTGCGATGCTGCGCTAACGGTTTTTGAAAGATGCTGCGTAGAGTACTCCGGGCGCAACGGCTTCGCAGCCGTTCGAAAGGAAAAGGATACGCGACGAGGAAGTAGCGTCTTGCATCTTCAGTAAGCGAACGGTTCGTGTTTCCCCGCTAAATTTAGTGGGGTAACATGAACAAAATTAGTTTCACTGCGAGATTCGGCGGGAAAACTCACGTCACGTGACATAAGCACCAATTCAATTTCCCGCTAAATTTAGCGGGGTGGTTACACCGATGCCGACGGCGACGCCGACACCACCTAACGCGGTAACGGGCGCCTAAGAGCTGCGATCTAAAATGCATTATTTGATTAACTCACTTGCCGATCTTATGCACTTCGTCATATTGTTACACGTCACATATACAACCAAATTTCAGTTGTCTTTCAATCTTCGAAATCAGCAATTGATTAATTGATCCAAATATCTGGAATTGTTTCACTTTAAGGATGTTAACAATGGTTAACCAATTACATGAGACTCATGCAATATAGATAAATAAACTAGTGTCTTCGCGAGTACATATAACCTTTTGCTTGCACGACCGAAACGGGCCGTAACATCATTATCAGGGGATATATTTTTACCCATATATGTCGTGAACGGGCTATATAAGCAGTATTTGAACTTCTATACAGAGACATATGGCCGTATTTGCACACCTATATGGCGACATATGGCAGTATTTGCCCACTTATATGGCGATATGTGGCCATATCCGCTCCCATATATGGCGTTATATGGCCATATCTGACTCCCTATATTATCATATTTGGCCATATATAAAATATATCTGGGCCATACCTGACATTTCCGTACGGGTTGCTTCACTCGGTGTACCCGAGAAGGGCATGAGGCTCAAACTGCCAACCTCCAGCACCTTCTTTGGGAATGCCCGGTGCCACAAGAGTATCGGGACGCTGCCTGGGCTTAGTTACCTGAATACATAAAAAAAAACTACGTGTCAACGGATCTGGAGTGACCCTACGGGCGGGGGCCTTCACAACAACGAAAAGCGGTCCTAGACACGCTCCTCGCGTACTTCTGGAAGGCGGGACCACGAGACAGTGTATAATTGCTTGTACAACCCGAAATCGGCTGTCAGATCCGACATCTGATTTCGGTAAAAACATGAATGTCGTTCTTCCACTCCCTTAGATCGTCTGCAGCGTACTGGCGTGGACGGCCACGTTTCGCTACTGCCGAGGTTGGGACCGACGGCGGAGCGCGTGCTCTCGTGAAGCGGCCGCGCCGCGCTAAGCTCAGTCATGCAACCTCTCCGGAATTTGCCCGTGCGGGCACTGGTCCCTTAACGGAAGGCCGTGCCGCTGCGTGCGCTGCGCCGCCATGGAGAGGGCACCTCTGGTGGCGTTCATGGGAACTACGCCCTGCGAAAACCAATGTGAGCCTCGTTCCTTGAAACTATGACGCGCGCCAGCCAATGGGAGCCTATCGATCAGATCACTGCTGCAGACGACAGGCTTCGCTCCATTGGGACAGGGGAAAGTACCGTTTGGCGCGGCTACAAAAGCTGATGCCGTCGGTTCGCTCCACAGGACATTTAATGCTTTCGCTTTCATCCATTCATTCTTTCATCTGATGCCGCTAGGCAAAAGGGTGATCACATCTATAAAAGGAGTACTCCGGCGATTTCTTCATGACTCCATTTTGCCTGAAAATTTGCTAAACACACAAGCAAACGTCGCTGAAAATATTTTAAATATTAAATTAAGATATTTCTTTCGCGAAATTACTGACCTTACAATTTTGGTCCTCATCGTGTTTTTCAAACTGAAAGACTTCACTTGCAACAACAAAAAAGTGACGAGAGCGGAAGGCAGTGGTTCACTCTTTGGAGTGTAGAATTTGTTCCAAACTCATTCCAAACAGTTTAATTGTGTTAAATAAATGCTTTAGGAGCTCGCTCTAGTACCCGCGTAATAGCGCGAAACAAATATTTTGCATAGTGTTTTCTTACTGCTTGCTCGACTGGCAAGCCTGCCTGCCACTCACGTCACGGCACTGAAAAGTTCGGGTATTTTTTAATATTGCTTTTTTATCATTTTCAATTGCCGATTTCACAATAACTAATACGAATTTCGCGATACTAAATAGCACACCGAAAACACTAAGGGCCGGGGATTCCGAAAATATGGTTGGTTGGGGTAGTTCAACTATCGCTGGAGTGTAAATGACATGTTTTGGCTCACTCACTTTTCTAAAACTTTTTGGAAGGAAAGTGAGTTTTTTTTTTGCAAATTAACGTGTTCGTTACTTTGGTAACTTATTTCTATCTCAAATACTTGATTCAAAACACTACATTTTACATACTCTTGCTATTAATTTTGTAGTTTACAAACATTTTTTATTGAGAATTTTTACCGCTCTATCTTAAGAACAGTTCGAATTTTATCGTACTCATTTCAAACATATTTTTGTTATTAAAATTATTTGTACCTGTAATAATTTACGGGAATAGACCCACGTAAACAAATCAGGCAGCAGTGAAAAAAATCTAGATTTGTCGGAGTATCTGGCAGCTGACGCCATCTTGAAGGACCTATTTGTTTACGTCGTCACGGTGCGACTTTCTCGGTGTAGTGAGGAGGTCGAGAGTGAACTACAGCTAAGGCGCCTCAAATGCGTTTCCGAATGGTGTGTTGAAGACAAATTCATATGGCCGGCTTGTCCCCGGACAAGTTCAAAAGAAATTCGTGACGTCACTCTTCCAAGATCAAAAATAGCGATGTTCTTCGCGAAAAAAGAAACAAGAAAATTCAAGAACGGTTAACGGACTATAGGAACGTGTCCAAGGATAAATTTGTGGACCATATAAATTTTGTGTAACTTGTAAGTAAACGTCAAAAAGTATATCTGCTGACAGTTATCGAGGTTTTGAAACCCGTCCTATTGTCGTTTTTTTTTCTGGTTCGGTGAAGTCTGTGCAAGGTCCGTGGACAAGGCTAACTCGACAAGGACGAATCGCGCCAAACTGTTCACACGACAACTGGTTGCACAAGCCGACTTTTTTGTTCTACGGTTTCTTACAGGCCACTTTCAGTGTTCGTTTCTATTGTCACGGATGAAGGCGAATGGACGATGAGTAATGAACTGAGGTAAACGTTTAATGGGGGAACTTCCGCCCAAAGTAAATGAAAGATCAAAAGGGGTAGGTGAAGCTAAGTACAGATCGTCGTGGGCGTCGTGGTCGGTTGAAACGCATAGTCGAGTCTTGGCGAAAGAATATGTCGCCGTCGCGACAATCTGAGTGAGACGGCAGGGCCTCGCTTGCCTGCTTATCTACTACGCTAGGTATATCGAATATTTGACCAATGATTTTCGGGAGTGAGCTGACTCGGCAAGGGCATTCTGCCCTTAGTATATTTTACACTCGCGTTAAGAGTAGGCTAGAATCTTCTAGAAGTAGGGAGAAGCGTTCCACGTACAGTCGGGAGCAAAAGTTTGCGGGGCACGGGAGCGCCAGCCGAAAAGACTGGCTGTGCCATGTCACGGCGCGTTGCCGCTCTCAAGACTCACGCTTTGCGCAAGAGCTTCCTTTCTTGTTCGCGGTCATGCTTTTTCGCTCGCTTCCGTTCGACACCCACGAGATAACAGGGACTGGCTCAAGGTGCCGCGAAATGTTGTCTGCAGCATGCGCGAGCTCCGTCACCCATCACGATGGCTGAGGCAGACGCGCGGCATGATGTCTGTCATAGCGGCACCTTGCGCCGGTCCCGCTTATCTCGTGACGTCGGGCGGAAGCGAGCAAAAAATATATGACTTCGAGCACATAAGAAAACACATTCTCGAAGCGTGAAACTTCAGAGCGGCCGCGCTCCGTCAGAAGGCGCAACCAGTCATTTCAGCTGACGCTCCCTCGCCCCGCAAACTTTTTCCGACGACTGTACATCATACATGCGTGGCTGTGTTTTATGCAATGGTTGACAATAGTTGACACCTTATCGAACGGAATGTGTTCATATGTCGTTGGGGAGCATTGACGCAGGCAACATTGCTGCTCACGCAGCTGACGCAAGCAGTTTTGTTTCATTTATTTAGTTCTCATGGCCGAAAAATCAAGATCGAC